>JAIPMN010108306.1:0-12540 GCA_020650975.1 Apostichopus californicus | reverse complement strand
GCCAAATATGTCAAATTTGAGCAGTCAATTCTGATCTGTATTAATAGGCTAGTTGACAATTAACCGACTCCTTAACAGCTGACTTGGGTACTCATTAAGTACCTTTGTTTAGTAAGTTCATGAATAACCTTCATTAAGTGCCTTCAGATAATATATCTATTTCACGGTGGTCCATAATTATATACAATCCTGATCGCTTTGATAGGCGTCGTGACGTTTTCCAAATTATGTCGCCGCTCGATCCCCACATTCTACTGCAACAGATCGCAAACCAGTTACGAGTATTTTTTTAGGTCGAATATTCGCCTCGTAACAGTTATACCTAAATCTGCCTACTTATTTAAAAATGAAACCAAGACACTGTTTTTTTTTCTCTAAAAGATTAGTATTAGATGTTTATGATTATTAATATGGACCTGCTGTCATTCCTTCATTTCTAAACTTTTAACAGACTTAATTAACCAATCGCCAAAATACATAGATATATATCGAAGGTTTTCAATATTGACAAGTAAAACAACTTTGATGACAAGTTTTGTATATATGGATTCCACCACAGGATAAAAGAATAGCCCATATGCCATACCATGCTCTGACATACAACGAACGTGACACTTACAACGCCAGGAGGAAGCTACTAGCTCATCTGGGGAACATCCTACGGTCAGCGGCAGTCCAGAGGGAGAGGGAGAGGTTGCATCACGAGGCCACGGAAGGGACGAGGAGTAAGTCATGAAATTTAAAAAAGAAAGTTTCAGGAATGTGGGAGAAGATTTTTTTGATAAAACTGATGAAATCCAAAACAAGAGAAGGAATATTTCTTGGTTTTAATTCAATGACATCTTTGTTTGCATCAAAAAAAATTTTGTACAGAATTGGGAAAGTGTCTTATTAGTTTATGATTATTATAAATGCAAAAATTGGGGATTTAGCAATCATTAGAGATGGGCGGATGAGTCCAGAAAAGAAGAATTGTGCTATTGGTAGCAATAGCAAAGTTATAAAACCATCATTGTTGAAAGTGGAGAGTTTAATTTGCTTGATGAAACAATGTAATTATGCAATTACTGAATCACAAGAAGGAAATGTATTTGTAACATTTTGATATCAAGTCGGCATTAGTTGTGCATTATTTTTCATTACACAAACATTTTTATTTGGGTGGGGTGTGAAAACTAAAGACAGTGAGTAGTCAATGATAATGGTCAGGTTGGTCATAATGACCTAAATGAATGAATAAAAACTGCCCATTAGGGGGGGGAGGGGGGTGGGGGTATGGGGAAGATGCTGATGTTGTAACTGTGTTTCAATTTGTGTGCACCATGCAATATTTATTTACACATTACTGGATTTGTGTGGCAGCTTCTTATTAGTGAGTTTTGCAATGTTATGTTGATTATGCATGTTATATTATGCTATGCTTTGCTATTCTATGATATGGTATGGTATGCTATTCGATGCTAGGCTATGGTATGCTATGCAAGGCTATGCTATGCTATTTTGTGTTATGTATTTGAAAGCCTCTGAATTTTATACCTAATTTTTGTACTGCTTCCTGCTAAAAGTTGGATGAACCCAAGCAACAGATTATGTTTTTCTGAAACCTTATCTTTAACTTTACACTAGAGTTTTGTATCACCAAATTGTTCCATAAAATTGTGCACAAAATGTAGCTTTAAGCAATGCTTTTACTTCGTAAAATGTTATTCAATATCTTTCTTCATATATAAAGTATTCTTGCCCTTTTTATTCACTTTAAGTTTCTTTCATTTACACCCTTCAACTGCCCAATTTGAGGTTCTGCGATAATATTTCTTTACGCCTGCAAATTTTTTTGTCAGATATATCCAAAATTGGTGCGGGTAAAAAATTGAATCCCTGATATTTTTTTCTTCAAGGACCACTTCACACTGGAATGGAAGGTCAGTCTCACCACGTACCGCCCTCCGGAAGGCCCCGTCCTTCATTTCCAAAAAGTCATATTTTTCCAACTTATCTTTTTTTTCCTCGCCTTCTAGGTGTGAGCCCCAGCCAGGATTTCCTGTTCACAGGGGCCGGTGCCCGTCTGGAGTCTCCGACCAAGTCTATCATGGCCACGGCTAAGGCCGGCGCTCGCAAGGAAAGCGCCCCGGGGAGCACCTCCGAGAGTCTTCAGGAAACGGCAGGTGGCAAACAGGTCGTTTTCCATTCGGTCATCAAAGACAACACCGGACAATTCCAACCGCTGGTCGATAAAGAAAATGGGGAGACGATACTCAGGTGACTAATTTTACATCAACTTTGAAGTTTTATGAAAATTTTCTTGTTTTTAATAGTTTTCTTTACAATTTTTAGTTTAGGTTCTTTGTCTTTGTGGAATGTTCTTTTATTCTTTTCTTGCACTGACTTACAAGACACTGGGTGGGCTTCTTCAAGCAGCATGTCTGTAATTAAAGAAACCTAAAGATTATTTTTACCTTTGCCACACACAATCACATCATTATAATCAAATTATATTGCAGTTTATTAACTTTTCTGTTAAAGGTTTGCTGCAAATTATGAGAAAGTATTTCTTTATTTCTTATATACAGTGTTTTTTTTTCTATTTAGGTTTTCCATGATTTTGTGTCATAGAAAGTTTTATCTATGAAGGTTTTATTTACATACCTCATTCTATTAGTAACACATTATCCTTCTCATTTCATATTTCATAATTTGCATTCTAGTTAAATGTTAAGTGGAAATCATATTTATATTTGTTCATTGTCATGTTTATTCATTAGTACTGTGATTGTTTTTTTCATTTTCATTTGTTATTTTTCATCATCATGTGTGTACATAGCTTTATTGTGCTTATGTTCTTGATATAAGTATGTGCATATGAACTACATTGCATCTTAATATATCCCAGTTAGTCATAAAAATTAAAAGTATCTGACAGAAATTCAATATTGATTTTCTATGAAAAAGCAAAAGAAAGCAGTTTTCATTGCATATATATCTTTCACAAACAAGACTGTTGCCAATGATTATTCATGAGCCAATATGTGGATAATTGTTTATAGCTTATGTTTATTCAGTACCATGATATTTCCTAAAAATAGTTCCATTCATATTTTCCAACTCTATCATGATATATTGCTTTCTGCCATGCAATTTATTTATATTCCTTTTACAAAATATTCTTCTTTGTGCAGGAATTGTGTTCTCTTTGTTCATGGAAATGCACTTTACGGATATAGCCGTACAACTTAACTGTGGAAATAAGTTGCATATTCATTCATTACTGTGTATGTTTATTCATTATCACATTAATGTTTATTCATGACATTATTCATTTCATTTCATAATTGACATCTTCCACCATTTTGTTTCCATTTCATTTTCATACTTTCATATTCAGGAGAAACAGCAAAGTCAGGTAAAGGGGACAAAAAAAAAAGTAAAAAGGGAGTTAATATTGCTGTTAGATTTATCGAAACTTGAAGGAAAGAAAGAAAAATATCTACTTTTAAGAACTATTTTACACCTTCCCTTGATTCATTATTTTGTCGACATGTCCCAAACAGTTTAATACTAAAGGGATTTCTAGCTACAATCATGTACTGTTTACCTACTAGATCGCCTGTGGGAAAGAATCCAACGATAACATTGAATATTTATCCACCACACTGGTTGACCCACAAATGACTTTCAAAAGTTAAAAGAAAATTGCCAGGATAAGATCTTTTGAGGCTTCTTTATGGGTCAGATGTGGCCCTCCGATGGGAGGTTTGCCCCAAATTTGACCTGGTGTGACTCATCTTTAAATTGTTGTCTCACTGAAGAGAAAGAACAAATATTTTCTACCAATGAATTCATTCTCGTGGCATTATCTGCACATTTCATTGAAGATGGTTATCAGTTTAGTGTTTGAATATTATTTCAACATCTACAAAGCGGAAATTTTAATTTGTTAACAAACACTTTACAGATCAGGTTTCGTCGTGTTGTTCTTGCTAACACGAGAGTATAACATAAATATAAGACTATGTTGCAGTGCAGTATGAATAAATTCAACAAACTTTAAGAAATAGAGTTTTACCAAAGCAAGAAAGTCTTTTGTGTACAAGAAAGATGGTGCCTACCATAAAATTTAAACAGATCTGTACAAATTTAATTCTGGTCTCTTCTTTTACTATTTTTTGTTTTTTAAAAGCTTCAATTTCAACCCAAGGAAACATACTTAACTTTAAAACTTGTTTTTATGAATTCTTTCGGTTCATTTGTCAAACACTCGCATCAAATCATGTCGACAGAGAAAATCCAGTACAGGGTTAAAATGGATTAATGGGGATTTTCATGTCCAAGTGGCCATCTTAAAATAAAGTCGTCGTTAAGTCTAAGATGGACGACAAGATACCATGCCGACGACGTAGGACTCGAAATAGGTCTTGACTGTTTATACAGGTCAGCTTTAGACAAAATAACGATATTCGCTTTTTTTCAGGCCTGCAATTTTTCACATCTTGTTTTTATTTTGCCCGTTTCCTAGGAAACCATTGTTCAAATACTGCTATGAGTGCGGTAGAACACTAGGGGTGCGTCTGTCGGCCTGTACTCGATGTAAGGAGGTCTATTACTGCAGCAAAGCTTGTAAGGTGAAAGGATGGAATGCCAGACACAAAGAAGAATGCGTACGAGTGAATGGTAAGGGAAAAAAGAGAGGAACAAAAGGAATCATTGTTCTCTGTCTCTAATGAATCTCTTTCATTTATCTTTGTAACTATTTCTTTTTAACAGTTTCATTTGTCTAACTTCCATTTCAAGATATGAAATTACTTTGAAATAATTTTCCTGAAATGTCTGGAATGTCTCCCAGAAGACCAAACAGATCACAGTTCAAGTTTTACTAGAAACGTTAAAGAAATGATTTTCTATAAACTCTAAATTATTTTCCCTTTTGTAATTTTCAAAAATGAAATTTTTGAACTTTTTTGAAAATTTGTGAAAGTTTTTTTTACTTTCATACCCAAAAATCATCTGTTAGAGATACTGATTACATGTGAACAATTTTTATGTTTAAATTGACCAAAAGAATGAACAAAGTGAAAATAAATTCTATTCCCCTCTGCTGGTGGCTCAGTAAAAGTGGGATAAGATTTGTTAATCACTTCTTTTTTACGATTCTTAGCCCTAGAGCTGGTCGTATTATGTTGCAGGTTCACAGAATTCACATCAATGGAAATCAAATTAGACGACCCAGTTTTATCTTTGGGCAAATCAGTCCAAGATGGTGGTCGCTATTCAAAGCTAGAATGTGCAGGGTTCTGGCCCATCTTTTTTTATGTCTTCGCCGTAGTTCAAGCCGTTTGCAGTGTAGGCGATAATGTATACAGCCTTTAAAGCACCTCACAATAATGAAATCAACCTTTTCGAATGTTGGTTAAAAATTGCTCGACAGGCCAAAGTGATGTCCAATAGTAGTCCCAATTTGGGTCAGCGGCAAGCCTCTGGACATGAACCGTGTCGAAACCGTGTCAATTCGGGCTGGGGGATACTCCCGTCGAATTGAAACAACTTGTTGCAGCTTCGCATCATTAGTTGACGTCATACATGTACTAGAGTTTATCTCCTATTGGCTCTACTCGGTCATCCGTACATCGTTCCGTCTATCGAACACTGCGAAGATTCCTTCCGCCCCCCAGGATGGTGAAATGTGCTGGTACAGAAAAGAGCGAAAACCACACCCCTGGAATTAAATGAGCTCATCTCTTAACTGTCTCAACTCTACTGTATTGCACTTTTCCATCTACCCCTAGCCTATTAACTGGTAACATTTTAGCACTGCACCCCCTGCCCCCTCCCCCTGTTGACCTTCTAGCAGGTTAACACCCATCACCGCTTCCTTAGGACTCTACAATTTGCGAAGTAAAGATATTGATGTTAGCAATCACGCTTGTTTGACTGTAGTCAGTAATTTTATGGTGATTTGTGAATTAAGTTACTCTGGGTCTAAAAAGGTATTTGTGGTATGACTTTTTTTGTAGTGGTGAAAGATTGGTACTTCATCTAAAATCGTATTTGACTTTGCGGCTGATTTTCTCCATCTGTCGTAACGTTCACGGAAGTTCGTGGGAGCAAGTTAAACGATGCAATTTAAGCTTCAGTGAGATAAACATTTGTCAAACACTTCATCCTCAATAGTATTGTGAATGGTCAAAAATATGACAATTTTTCAAATTTGGTTAACATATTTTGTGATGGCCTCGGGTAAGAGTCACTGGAAATGTTTGTTTGTCTTTAATAATATTCAAACCATTTATCTAATCCGGAAAAAAAATTGTGCATTTTGGGTGCATTTTATGACAAGATAAATCAATGAAAAGATTATCATAGGAAAAAAAAACTTGTTAAATAACATTTACCATGTTGAAATAACCGGCTACCTTCTGAGCTCCACTTTCTGGCGTTAGCCGGACAAAACATGTAACATACAATCCACTTGATCTCACAGTTAAAGGCATTGAAGACTCGCCCCAAACCGTGTGCCGCGCTCTGAAAAAGTTAACTTTCTGTTGCTTGCAAGTGAAGTTTTCTGCTTGTCGCTACAAAATGCAGACAGTAATGAAACGTGATACCTTGTAATCATTAGCTGGACCTGAGATGCCCATCACTGTATCGTTTATACACTGTGATGTGGGTATTGACCGCAGCTGTATGTACTGACTGTACACTAGTGTCTAATTACCGAAGGTTACAAGCTGTGTGCGTATTTTCTGGGATCGATGGTGGTGTCTAACACTTCTGTTACACCTCACTCGAAACTAGGTCAGATTACCGGCATTAGACGTTTCTTTTTGCGCGAGTCTTCACACCCTTTAAGGACAAGACACTGAGATTGGGATTTTTTGACTCACAATCTGGAATATATGTTTTTCTTCTCCATAAGATAAGTGAACTTAGATTAATTTTGTCTAACATTGGAATATTCCTGGTAAGGTCTTACAGTTTGGCATGTGTGATCTTTCATTTCAATAGACCCACCCCTCCCCCATCACCCCTCCCTTACAGTATTGTTTTCTGGAGTTTTCTGTTAAGCTATCTATTTGGTAAAACAACTGAATAATATTAATCAGACTAGATATAAACATTTCCTTTCACATTTAGAATATTGTATTTCACATGTTTAAAAAAAAAATGCAACAGACATATTTACCTGTCTCGCTTTATAAACAAGATATATAAGTTTCCTCTCAATGGAATCGAAAATAATAAAAAAAACATGAACAACATAATAACGTACATATATTTGCGATACATTTGTGAATATGAAATAAGTCCATTTAGAATATTGCATTTCACATGTTTTAAAAAAAAAATGTAACAGACAGATTAAACTGCCTTGATATATGAACAAGATATATAAGTTTCCTCTCAATGGAATCGAAAATCCAAAAAAAAAATGCAGATAGCATGAACAACATAAATAACGTGCATATGTTTGCGATACATTTTATAAATATGAAATAAGTCCATTTAGAATATTGCATTTCACATATTTTGTAACAGACAGATTAACTTGCCTCCATTTATGAACAAGATATATAAGTTTCCTCTCAATGGAATCGAAAATCAAAAAAAAAATGCAGATAGCATGAACAACATAATAACGGACATATATATGCGATACATTTGATGAATATGAAATAAGTCCATTTAGAATATTGCATTTCACATGTATTAAAAAAAAAATGTAACAGACGGATTAACCTGCCAACAAGATATATATATATATTTCCTTTCACTGGAATCGAAAATAAAAAAATAACATGAACAACATAATAACGTACATATATTTGTGATACATTTTATAAATATGAAATAAGTCCAATTAGAATATTGCATTTCACATGTTTTAAAAAAAATGTAACAGACAGCTTAAGCTGCCTTGATATATGAACAAGATATATAAGTTTCCTCTCAATGGAATCGAAAATCAAAGAAAAAATGCAGATAGCATGAACAACATAAATAACGTACATATGTTTGCGATACAATTTATAAATATGAAATAAGTCCATTTAGAATATTGCATTTCACATATTTTGTAACAGACAGATTAACTTGCCTCCATTTATGAACAAGATATATAAATTTCCTTTCACTGGAATCGAAAATAAAAAAAAAATAACATGAACAGCATAATAACGTGCATATATTTGCGATACATTTTATAAATATGAAATAAGTCCATTTAGAATATTGCATTTCACATGTTTTTTTTTAAATGTAACAGACGGATTAACCTGCCTCGACTTAAAAAAAACATACTACTCCTACTCGATATTTAGCAGACCCTCCCAGTTCGATTACACTGCGCATGATCATAGCTTTTTGGTAATTATTTTGTTTGTCTAAAATGTTGACTTTTAAGAGCTCTTCGACGACGGGTGAGATAATGCAGAGTGCTCTTCATTTCAATCAACTGATGAATCTGCCAACTCATTTCTGGCATTAAATCCGTCAGGGAACAGTCACTCACCAATTTATTTATTCATCTAACAGCCAATGTGGGGATGACAAGTGTACCCTTCTTCTTCTTCTAAATTGAGGAATGGAATGAAACTTACCCTCGTAAAAAATGCAAAGACGTGCCTTTCCTTTCTTAATTACCCTATAGCTTACCGAATTTGCCTAATAGATCGTTAAAGACTGCAAGTCGAGTCATTGAGCTTTTGGTACAATTAAGAGGCCGGGTCAAAGTTTTGGTTGGTCGATTCCTTTAAAAAACTGTAGTTTTTGATTGCATCTTTCAACTCATTGACGAGAATACCGTCTGAAAGAAGCCCGCGATGACACGTAAAAAGCGTTTCCGAGGGCTTTGATGAAATGCAAACGATTCTAGCTGCTGTCTAATTACTTAGAAGACACCTATTTGAACTTACTGCTAAGGAGAACTACCCAATCCATTCCACTCAATTTGAGAAGATCCTTGCATGGCTTTAGAGATGGGAAATGAATATTGCATGATGATTTAACTGGAGGTTTGGTAAAGAGGCTTTTTTTTTCCCCCGAGGAGAGATTACCAGGAAAGATGTTAAAACACATGTGTGCATTTGGCAAGTGATTAGATAAAGCATCTTTATAACCGTCTTTGACATAAAAGAGTGAATTATGATGATGCTAGCATGGTGAATATTTTTGTTAGCTTGAATATCTACTAGATAGAAAAAAGGAAATATAAAATCAAGATATTGTTGGCAAGAGCTTGGTAAATTATGTCATGATTATATATGCTTTTTATGTAGACATCTGAGAGGAGTTCTTTTTTTACTGTAAATCAAAATATTTTCTTTTGAATTTATTATTACAGAGGAAAATTAAAAATATCTTTTTGTTCTATGGTTTAACTAATGTGGAATGAAAGAAAGAGATAAAAAAGAAAACCCTCAATAAGTGAAGAATGACAACAGTCGCTTTTCCAATTCTCAGATTCTGCAGAAACTACCATTTTGATGTTAGTTTTGTTGGTTTGTGTTTATTTCTCGATTATTTCAGACCTACTCCAGTTCATCCTGTGAAAGAAGTTATTTTGTGTTTATATTGCAGTATTTCTTTCAAATAATTTCTACGATGATGTGTCTCACATATGAACATTAAATTTTTTCGTAGAAAGCAAGCAAAATGAAAGGTCTAGATTGCGAATGGTATCGCAAGATTGTGGCAACCATAATTTATACAACGCAGCTGTAGGAAAAGGTTATCGGTGTAGTACGTTTTTATGATGAATTTGAAAGCCATTCAATCATTGACTTAACTATCAATCTAAAGCCCTTTGTAACTGTTCTGTGCTTTATTGTGATTAGTTTTTATGGCCAGGGTGAAAATAGACCAGGAAGTAGACGATAGGTGGAGAGGCTCTAAAACAAAACTATCAGGAGAAGGAAGGCAGTTTTTTTATTATTTTTTTTATTAGGGGGGATTCACAGAATTCCTTTCAAACTTCCATTTTTTGTCTATTTCAGGGCGTAGCAGGAGCCCAAGTCCGAGTGGAAAAGGTACGAATGACGGTGGAAGACAGAATTCCAGTGCGGTGGCTGCGGGTAGAAATAACACTGGTGGCAGCGGTGGGATGAGAGCACAAGGTACAAGCAGCAGACAGCAGCATGGTAACAGCGGAAACAGTCAAGATAAGACCCGAGGTAAAAGTGGAACGAGTGGGGTTGTAAGAGGAGGCAACAAATCTAAACCCGGTGGTGACAATAGGTCACAAGGAAGACAAACCGAGGGGACCAAAGGGTCAATCGGAGGTCACATTAAAGGTCATAAGAAAGGCAAAAATGACAGGGATAACATGTTCAATCAATCCCGGAAAGAAATATCTGAGAACTACAGTTACAATTGATGATGTCATGAATGTTTCTGGTTATTTTAATCGTCAGCAAAATGAGTTTAGGTCACGGACGGGGAATATGAAGAAGCACTTTGTCGGAGTTACGGCAGTCATTAAGGAAGTTCCATGGTATCGGATGTGGGAAAAAATTAGTTATGTGGTGTTCTCAGTTTTTTTTTTTTTTTCTCGAGGAATACTGGCGATGGAAAACTGATGGTGCCAATTGGTTCTAAATATTTGCATATCTGTATCTATTTTTCAGTAGTTTTTAGAAGTATTTATTGTACAAATATTTCATATCTTCATGTAGATTCTCTCCTGAGAAATTTTACAGACATTTATAATAGCAACACCCAACAGAAAAAAAAGTACAAGCTGGAGGTGAAGTGGTTATGAGAAGATTTCCTCTCTACTCCAGGTTTCTACATTTCTTCTGAGTTGTTAAAAAAAAGAAGTTGTTAAAAAAGATTTGACAATTTACACTTTTTTAAAGGTCATGGATGTCTGAGGTTGAGAATTGTAATGTGATGTTTTTAAGTAGTACACTTGAAAAAATGCTTATTTTATTTGTTATTTCTGTAAACAGTTGTGAATTTTTGTAGTCAGTTTTAAATACTGATGGAGTGATTTATGCAAAGTTTGATGTGGTTGTGGGTGGGGTGGGGGTGGAGAGGGGGTTGTCAAAAGTTGAGATGGTTGTGGCGGTGAGGGGGATGGTTCTTGTTATGATTGACTATCATGGTTATAACTGGGTTAACATTCATTATTGGTCACAGAATAATACACATGAAATGTATGATAGAGGTGAAGGATGAATGGATGGAAGAACTTTGATGGATGGATGATTGATTTGAAAGAGTGGATTAGATGGATGAACTGGGTGGATGAAAGAAAGAGTTCAATGGATGGACGAACTTTGATGGATGGATGAACGATTTGTAGGAGTGGATAGATGGATGAACTGGGTGGATGAAAGAAAGAGTTCGATGGATGGATATTAGGGTGAAGTGGATGGATGGATGAACTGGGAGGAGGAATGAATGAATGAATGGAAGAAATTGTTGGGTGGATATTTGAGTGAAATGGATGGATGCATGAATGCATGGTGTGAATGGATGCATGAACAAATTACAAATTTGATGAAGGGTTAAAAAGTGCTACCAAAAGTATACTAGTACTTCACCTACTACAGTCATTGGTGTTGTTCCTTATTATAGGGCTTGGTGCTTTCACTGGTGCCTAGTAGCATATATATATTTATTAATGAATGAAGTTATGTTTTTTGTACTTACAATGAATGTGATGTGAGTCTCATGCCACGAAAACCACCTTGGCAATCATTAGGAAAGGTGGATTTATATTTTAATAGAGATTGTCATTTGAAACTCATCACTGTTGTCCCTCCCCCCCGTAACTCCTCCACCCCCTCCCCCACCCTTTTGGCGCCTTCCCCAATTCCATTGTCAACTCTTTAGGGTTATCATTGGAAGTACTACTTTGATTATTGGTTCCTCAGGTTGTCTTTCATTAAAATTGTCTTATATCAACTTTTGAATGAACCTACATCACCACTTATAAATATTTCAGAATAACTAGCATTCGAACTTCAGTATGATCATTTTAATACATCTTTATATATTCTATTAGTATTGGAAAATGTGCTATTTATTAAAATCCGTCCTTTTTTTTCACATTGAGATGGGTTTCAATTTTTTTTAAAACCTTCACTTTTTATATCTGCCCCTCTCCAAGCCTCCGCTCTTCCTTTCTTGCATGTGTTACATAAAGTGTGTGTACTCTTTGGTGGTATTAAATTTTTAAGGATATTTGTGAAAACGGTGCTTTCGGTAAAAAATTTAAAAAAATCTTTGTAAGTTAACAAACAGTACATTGGCAGTTTAAAAATATTATTATAAATCTAAACCCAAACCCCATCGCTCCATTATCACTTTGATTAATTACTTGTGGTACCTATTAACATTTTCTGTAATCTACAAATGTAAAGTTTATCAATTTTGGATATTTTGGTATTATTCTGTACGCCTTTAAACTATCACCTTGATTATAACAATTTATATATACGTACTAATTAAGATATTTCATTTTATTTCACCTTGATTATAACACTACATTTTTTAACATATTTGTATAAACAAATATATTGAATAGTACAGTTCCACCGCCAT
>JAIPMN010108115.1:0-12315 GCA_020650975.1 Apostichopus californicus | reverse complement strand
TGGTTGAATTAATATATCAAGACTTCAGCGTGGACTGCTGAAAGAGAAAAAGAATTTTTAAACGTGTATAATCATTGATGGAGTCGAACTCAGTTCATGAGGTTACCAGGCCACTGCTCTACCCACTGAACCAATTGACGAGTTAACTTTCTACGAGCTTAAATTGGTATTGTTGGTTGGATACAATCTATTGGTAACAGTGACAACACTGCCTTCAACGAAATCTCTATTCATCCTGTTTTACTCTCATTAGAACAACGGATCTGAATATTTTTATTTACAAGAAGTTAAGCTCACGCTTGTCTTTGTTTACATTGCAGCAAGCAGTAAGAATGTTGTTTCCTTCCAAGACGTAAATGTATACAATAGGCTTATGCCACGATACTATCGATGACTTAATTCGAAGCAAGCATTAAAAGAAAAACGGATTCCGTGAAATCTTCTTATTCACAAACTGAGCTTGCTTAAGATTATGCTCGCAAGAGAGTTCTTGTTGTAAGTTGTCTCCCTTTACAACTATATTCTATGCAGACGATCATGAACTGGGATTAAGCCTGAAATTTCAACAAACAATACCTATTCAGATTTCAAGACCTTTTTGAATGAGGAAGAGTAAAACACGTTAACTACATGTGACTAATCTTATATAGGGATCTGAATGGCTGGAAATAGCACAGTAATTCGAAACCCGAAACATAATTCATAGGGTTTTGAGTTTATGCAAGTAATTTTGACTTCGTTTGGTCCGCAAATGACTAGATGTGTTTATTGATCCTCTGAAACTGCGGTATTTGCGTGTATAGCCCCCCCCCCCCTCCCAGTGACTGTGTTCCACACACATACGAAGTGTGTATTTAGTTTAATACAGAATATTAGAATCATCTTTATGAATATTAAATTTTGATCTATTATCAGCCAACGTTGTTTACAATTGTTGCATTTTGAAAGACTGAATGGTAATGAGGAAGGGACGGTGACGAGGACGGGGTTTGGATGCTTTTTAGCTTTATATGTGCAATACAAGTAAACACTCTGACATCAGCTAAAATCTCTCTAAAGCATTAGTTCAGGTTTAAGCATGAAAGGTATAAACGTAGCTAGGTAAATTGGGTAACCGTACGTAACCATGTATCGTCCTGTATTAGGAACTGATACTACCATTGGGTAACTCGCAAATGCGTCACGCTCACTTCATACAGTTTGGCGCAAATATATCTTGTCATCAGGAAAAATAACGTGAGAACAAGACAGTAAAAAAAGACGGTAGCAAAAGCGAGAACTGATGCAAATGCGCGAAATAGGGCAACGCAGCGAAAGACCCCATCCTCTTCCAAATGAATAACAAAAAAGAAAAGAAAAGCGAATCCCTTAGGGTTTTTCACCCCACCATGTTTTTCTTAAGGATTTTCACCCCATCATGTTTTTCGGTAAGCTAGGACCCTCAGCTATCACAATCTGCTTGTTTGTCATTAAATTAATGGTTGGTGTGGCCACCAGCGCTGTTGCCATGGCAATACATTCATGAAAACTTGGAATTTGAGAATATGTCATATCTTTGTAATTAAATAACCTAAAAAAACAACTTTAGTGTCTCAGTATATATATTTGAAGCTGTCCTGGTGAAAAAGGTAAGTCATCCCTAATTAGGGCTGTTGCCATGGCAATAGCCATGATGAAATTTGGGCTTTGAGGAAAATATCATATAATATACATATGCTGAAAATACAAACTAATTGTCTTTTTTACATTGATTTGTCGCTGCCCGGTTGATTGCACTCAAGATCTGGATCATTTAAGGTCATTGTCATGTCTTAATAGGACTGTTGCCATGGTAACACCATGATGATTAATTCAAATTATAGAACAAAATGTAAAATTACTGGTGTCTAACTGTATATTTGAGCAAAGTCATGACATTTTCTTCTCAAATTCGAATTACAATTCTGTCAGCGTAGTGTTGCCATGACAATGGTCTTGATTGGGAATGAGCTTGATCTGCAATGGTAATTATATTGATCTAATCTACCAGGCAGCCATAAATCTATACCTCGACACTTAGATTGTGTTTCTATGTTCTTTAGTTACATAAATATGACATTTTGTAGTTAAAGTCCATTTCAAACTCAAATTCAGTCAGCTTAGTGTTGCCATGGCAACGGTCTTGATTAAGCTCGATCGTGACTTTAAATGGGCCTGATTTTGAGCTCAATCGACTAGAAAGACTAAAAGTTATATGCCAAAGACACATTGATTGTGTTTTCATGTTGTTCAGTTACAAAATTATATTAATTATCTTAGACCCCCCCCCCCATTGTTTTGAAGCGTTGTCATCGCAACGGTCCTGATTGGGTATAATAAAAACCTTAAATGACTCAGATATTGCTTGCAATCAACCAAGCACCGTATACAATTGATGTAACTAAACACTTGGATTGTGTTTTCATGATGTATACTCCCAAAGATATGATTTTTTTTCTAATTTTTATAGTGCTGCCATGGCACCAGCCCTGGTGGCCACACCCATCACTAATTTAAATGCAAACAAGTATATTGTGACAGCTGAGGGTCCTAGCTAACCGAAAAACACGGTGGGTGAAAATCCCTAGGGGTGGGGGGCATTTTTCTATTTTATTCGTAACTGTAACATTTCTCAACTTATTTTAACGTTTTACCTATTTTAAGTTGTTAAAGTTGAAAATGTCGACAATTTCAATTTGAAAAATTTGCTTGCACTCCTTATTTGAAATTTGGCTGCTTACAGTATTTTAGTCGTCCAAATCTTTCAATAGTTGACATATTCTTCTGTATCATTAACCAGTACGATGGTTCTGAAAGATTCTAATTACAGGATTATTTTAAGGCGAAAACTTAATTTTAATATGAGGGTAAACTTTCACCATGACATAAAAGTCTTATGTTATTCTATTGAGTTGTTACACCATAGACATACGTAGTTAGTTAAGCCCACTTTAACTGACTAATAGGACACTTGTTTAACGGTTTCGGCATATCAAAATTGACTATACCCTTAAAACAGGGAGTCCCACACCCAACTCCTCGAAGCGGAAGACGAAAAATGCCATAGACAACATATTAGTAACAACAAGTACGGTAATTTATTCATAACATGACATTCATTTCCGAAGAAGCATTGCATGTGCCATCTATACCCGTTGATAATTTTTTTGCTTTTCCACCCAATTAATAATTTCTGATTTTAGGGTTTATTTTATTATTCTGCATTCCATTTCCTTGATATAGTCAATGAAAGCTAGTGAAATTTTGTTAAAACGCGATTTTTTCACTAATTTGGTACTGTATAGTTCAGTGACGTCACACTTGTGAGGTCTTTTTTCCAAGCTATTTACTTACTTCAGACTGTAATTGAGTTATCCTTGGTCAAGCTATTAAAAAAATTACACAACAATTTTGGACACTGTTGAATTGAAAGCTTAGTGATAGAATTCAATTTATTTCAAGAGGTTTTAAAGTGCAAAATAAATCAAACCTTCGTTATAGAACCCGCTAGGTAGTAGAAAGAGGGAGAAAAAAAGAGGTCATGCATGCATATTAATGCATAGATAGATAGATAGATAGATAGATAGATAGATAGATAGATAGATAGATAGATAGATAGATAGATAGATAGATAGATAGATAGATAGATAGATAGATAGATAGATAGATGGATAGATGGATGGATGGAACGATGGATGGATGGATGGATGGATGGATGGATGGATGGATGGATGGATGGATGGATGGATGGATGGATGGATGGATGGATGGATGGATGGAACGATGGATGGATGGATGGATGGATGGATGGATGGATGGATGGATGGATGGATGGATGGATGGATGGATCGATGGATCGATGGATCGATGGATCGATGGATCGATGGATCGATGGATCGATGGATCGATGGATCGATGGATCGATGGATCGATGGATCGATGGATCGATGGATCGATCGATCGATCGATCGATGGATCGATGGATCGATGGATCGATGGATCGATGGATCGATCGATCGATGGATCGATGGATCGATGGATCGATAGATTGATTCTTTATTCAATCAATGAGCAATAAAATTACACATCGAAAATTAAAACATTCCTCAAGCTCCTTAGAATAGAAATAGAAAAATAGAATAATATAATAATATGTGCAAATAAAATTTACAGGTTATTATAAAGTTTGACGGCAGATGTTGATTTAGCTGTGATAACCCATTAGCAGAAGTTGATTGTTTTAACGAATTAATTACTGCAAACAGGGATATTTACGGTTTGCAGAGGGCGCTGTCATACCGTTCCTAATAGGGATGTGTCTAGGTTCTGGGTCCAAACAGAGCCGTAGATACGGTTCTGGTTCCTAATGCGCATGATCGATCCTTTTTCTGCAAAAATTTTGTATAGCACAGCTGTAACGTTCTCAATCTATGTACTGGTTGTGAAAATATGTTGAAAGAGATTTCGTCTCCAATTAATTACGAAAAGAATCCCATTTGTAAGTCCAGTATATGTTTCATTTCGAGCTTTGGATGCAATTTTAAAGCCGGTCCAAACTTAAAATTGGTTTAGCAGACGTGATTGAAATTCCATGGGACTTGTATATTCATCTAAAAATAGCTCCGTTTCGAATGTAACGCCCCGTTGCTATGGTAACATCGTGGAGTTACAGAAGGTACGTCCGGAGTATTTATAATAAAAGGTAGCAAAGTCAAAAGAACATAAAGATAAAAGAACGGATGGCCTATATTGACTTTTCAGGCATACAGTGCATACATTTCTTCATTTCCTCTCCACATTATATTTTCTAGACGTTTTCATTGAATAATAGCCTTGCCGCTAATGGATAGATGACAGGTAGAAGATGGCCATCGATGGCGCTCTCGACTTCAGACTATGCATAGGCTAACTTCAAAGACAAACATACATGCAGACAGACAACTTCAGATAATGTAAAATATCACTAACCGTAATCACATTATGTTTACTATGTCTTCAAATAACAAAACAATATATTAACCAACCTGCATTAACGTGAGCAATTCAGTTAGATTTATAAACTTGAAAAATTACTGAGATATTGTGTACACAAAAATGAAACTGATACATGCTTATCTTCTTTTTATGTCGCAATTTTACCGACCTGTTAAACATTTTCTTACTATACTGTACCAAAATAATCTGTATCATGACATGTACCATCTGCTGTCAGTGCACAACCGCATGAGTCTTGAAAACTTTAGGCTAAGTTAATGCCAATGCATTTCTTCTGCTTTATCCTTTAAAGGCGAGACAAAACTTCAATGTTTGGGCTCCTGTAATTACACCTCCCCACCTTTGCCACCCTACCACACCCCTCCTGATTTCGAAATCTGGCTTTCTTGACTATATTTAGCGGGGAAATTGCTTCTTCGTTTGTTTGTTTTTTTGCTCTCTTTTTTTTGGGCTGATGCTGTTTCCCTAATAGGTAAAGACAGTTGGATGTTTTCTAACTTGAATAGGCTATTTAATCTCCGTTGAAGAAGGTGACCTAACTAAGCTGCCATATGCATATTCAGCTACTAAGGTTTAGACAAGTTTATTCTTTCTATTGTGATTATTCACATACCTAAATTGCTATTTGTCCGACAATGCATGGCGCTACCAATACAGTCTTCTGCTTTACACCATTAGGTATAGGTTCAAATTTATAGCTAGCGCGTAATAATCTGACCTTCGTCCTCCCCGCGCGCGCACACATACGGTGATACAAGCGCTCACTGAAATATCTGTATGCATGTTGTACGTACATAATACCTCCGTGCGTGCTCGTTTATCTATATGCGAGTGCTGACTATACCGTCATACACAGTGATGTTTCAATGGGAATTTGTTGTTGTTTTTTTTACAGGCGTCCATATCAACACGTACTGGGGAGTTCTCAACATTGTATGCAGTGCAGTCTACACGTTGGATATATCTTGCCATCGTTCTTCGTCTTAATTGTTGGAACGCCTCTATGATATGTTTGCAGCCTAGAAGAAGAGGACGACATTTGAAGACATAAACAGAATGCGCATATGCTGGTTAGTGATATTTTACACTCTGTCGAAAGCTGTTTGTCTGTCTGTAAAGTTAGCCTATATGCCTAGCCTGTGCCTATAGTCTAGGGCTATGCCTTGCTTTTGAATTGATATTTCTTATGTATGAGGTGATAAGAGGTTAGTTAACCATCGTGAAAAGTGCCAATAAAATATAGAAGTAGGCCTATATAGTTTACAACTGGGGCTCCTGTAATTACACCTCCCCACCTTTGCCACCCTGACCTTTTGGTCTAGAAGAGCTCGAAGTTTAGCATAGTGCTCCTCAATCCATTTGCAAGCTCTTGCTGCGGAATCTTCTTTACACCAAAGATTTTCTACAATGCCTTACATTGCCTTCAATCCTCCAGACGTTTAGACCATCTGTAGTTTATTTCGTCTACTTCAACATCCAAGCATCAAAAAGAATGATGATGACTCAGAAATTGCCAAGAAGTCAATACAGTAGGCCTCTTTAGAGCTATTTTTCGAATGGTTAACCTTGCAGGTATCATACGCCCATTAAATGCCCCATTGACTTACACACTAAAACACAAAAGTAATGCGGTCTCTAAGTCTAGATAGAAGTTTTCACTAGCTAAACGCTTCCCATCACCGGATAGCTGGCAAGTTGGCCTTTCATGGCACCATCAATTTTCCGTATCATGACCATGTAGATTTTTTGTTATCCGAGCCGGAAGTTTTCGTCACTTGTAAACAAACCTCTTCACTCAGTAGTAAACAATCTTCGTACGCTGCTCCTGGGAGGCCTAGAGGGGTCGAAAATTGCCTCAATTGACCCAATTTTCCCACCACATGTACTTCCATTCATGCTTTTCAACATGCAAGCCACCAAAAAGTAGATGATGATTGATAACAGGTCAAGGAAGATGTTCTCCTGCTGCTTTTTGGCACTTTTCCTGAAACTGGAGAACAATCGAGCGGATGGATATAGACTCTAACAGGAGTATGCCACCTGCAGGCGGGCGTGCACTACTCTAATTGTGGTGCGGTCGCTATACCGTCATACACAGTGGTGTTTCAATGGAACATTTCTGTTGTCATTTTATAGGCGTCCATATCAACACGTACTGGGGAGTTCTCAACATTGTATGCAGTGCAGTCTACACGTTGGATATATCTTGCCATCGTTCTTCGTCATAATTGTTCGACCGTCTCCAATGATATCGTTGCAGAGAAGAAGAGGACGACATTTGAAGACGTTATTTAGCTCTCTTCTGTCTTTCCAGACTATTTCAAAAATAGCTTGCATAAAGTTATGAAGCTTTTGAATCTAACTGAAGGATAGAAATACTGCATTTACAATGCCAAATAGTGAAGCCTCGATCGTAGTTTGGTACTATGGATTTGCTACAAGTACTTGTGTCATAATGGTAACCAGTGATATCTCTCCCAATTGGTTAATGCGGTTTATAGCGGGATTGTACTCGATCGATAGCAGGGACTATTCTGACTCAGGGAGGCACCAAAACTTTAAGGAAGGGCACTTACAGTTAAAAGGAGGGACAAATTAGTCGTGTCATGTACCTTTTGAAGTATTGTGCACATGATCGTAGCTCAGCGCTCTGCAGAGGAGAGGGGGTAGGTCCAGGAGGAGGGGGTATAGGTCCTTCTGTGTCTGGCTACGTATCCGGGTCTGCCTGTAGCTTAGGTTAGATGGTATAGAGTATGGGTATTGTCATACATGGAGCTTAAATGTTAGGCTGCGGAACCCAGAAAGTACCATTTCGACCACTTCAAGACAATACGATTAAAACTTCCACCTGATCACTCGATTCTTCTTTTAGGTAATGTCCGCTCATTTTAGCAACTAAAAAATAAAGTGAATTCATATAACACCTACTTTACGACAGGTATGTTATAAAATGATTGGGACGCGTTCCGATGCAAGTATCAATTCAGATTTCCCAAAGTATCCTGTTAATGAGAACTGCATGGAAACTAGCCTTCCAAACTTGCAGGAGACTACTTTTGAGGGATCTAGTTTGAAGTGCATTCATTGGTGAAATTAAAACACACCCGGAAAACTGTTACTAATTAATAACAACTTACGTAAAGTGGAGATAAGAACATTCTAAGTAAAATGTACCAAGTCATATGCGCCATCCAGAAAAGAATACCTAGCATCTGAAAATCCTGCAAGTTTTGAAAGGTCAAATTTTTTATGATGGATTTAAAACTGGAGTAAATACCTCCCATAGATGCGTTACAATTCTGTTGAAAACTCAAGGGTTCAATGAGCTGAACAGGGTAAACTTTAAAAAATTTCCACATCCAATCTAAGTTTTCAAATTTAAAAAAAATATGCATGAGAGTGAATACAAGTTTAGACGCAAAATTTCTTTAAATCATACCCACAGCCGGTCTGTACATGTAATTGTTTCTTAGGTTAATAAAGATGACCACTATATGAGTTAACTCAAGTAAGGTCGCATTTACCGATGAATACCGATCAGTAATTAATTGTCTTTAAAGATAATGACGTCATGTGGCAGTAACTCACATGTATACTACTACCTTTGAGCTGACTCTGAAGTGGAAGTTTAACCTGTGCATGTCAGAGCCGTGTATGTCTTATGTTCGGCCCTGGCTAACATTAACTGAATAGCGCCACGGTGACACACGCTGTGCTAGGGTACCGAAAGCTTATATCTGTTTCACGATCTTAGGGGAAATATCAGTATGTCCGGAAAAAATATATCAGCAAGTTAATATCATGATGCAAAAATCGTCAAAAATATTTTAAAAAAAGATCGTAGGCTGCACACTTAGTATATAGGAGTTAGCGTGCAAAGCGGTAATTTTCACATTTTGACTGTGTTGACTCAAAGCTTGTACGTCGTCAATGTGGTGTCCCTTCTGCGCTTCAGTAATTGTTTCATGCAAAGTACGTTTTTTTCGTAACGGACGGCATGAAATGTGAAAGAGGATTCGACCAGCGTGTAGAATAAGGTGATCAGACGTCCCGGATTAAGTGTTTCCTGTCCCGGATGTATATTGTCCCCGGAAATGTCCCCAAATTTATGCACCGTACCTGGAATATCCCCTGCAATTTTAAAGGTCCAGAAAAATTCAACTTTACCTTTTTGGCCTGTCATTGGTATAGAGACAGCTTGAATTTGGGCTACTAAGCTGTGATTGTTTACAACTATGCTACAAATGTAAATTTCAGTCGTGGATCACAGATAAAGCCATGCAAACCAGATCATGGAATAATTTTCAAAATGATATGTAATTTACGCTAAGCATCATTGTTTCACCTATAGTAATAAATAATAAGCCTCTCAACAACCTTCAAGGTTTTGGTAGTAGTGGAATTATATATGTTGAACAACCTGTTTGTTTCTGGATGAGATGTTCTAACCTAAGGCATTTGAAAACCAAGAACCACGAAAACACTGAGAGATCTTTAGAATATTCTGGTATAGTGTATATGTACTAACCCTTGACGTCAACATGGGGAGTCACGGGGGTGGGTGACACGATCTTTTGGGAGGGCATGTGCCCCCCAGATCACCCCTCGGTGACGCCACTGGGGGGGTGCAACATCAATATCATGCCCTTGGATTTCCTTGGGAGAACATATGGTCACCTTAACGTATATATGGTATTCGTAGTATGCTGATATAGGTCTAATATACTGATATTTTAGAGTAATTACATATCGACCTCAACCATAATATACTGATGTTCAATTGTTTTTCCCCGTAAGGTTGGTGTTTGATATAAATTATAACATTGGGAAACCAATGGCAACTAACAAGTTGAACGCCGATAGGATCGAACAAAAATGTTAAGTTGCTCAGGTTGAAAATCTGTAGATATATATTTTATTTTAAATGCTGTTATTGAGTTGTAAAATGTTGTTATTATTTCTGATGCACTTATATTGGAACTTAACATATTGATTTCAATATTGTCATGTCGATATTAACTTGTAACATGCTGATATTTTTCCAGACATACCTGATATCATTTCATTATATTGTGAAACATCGAGTTCCACACTTAGGAATACTAGGGAGCTCATATTTCAACGTATTCATCGGCCGATAAACCAATCGAGCAGTACCGTTCAGAAAGGACTTCTGCCTGAGTAACAGTTACGACTTATCATCATCATGATCATCATCATGATCATCATCATCATGATCATCATCATCATCATCATCATCATCATCATCATCGTCATCGTCATCGTCATCGTCATCGTCATCGTCATCATCCACATCCAAATCCACATCCACATCATCATTGTAAGAGGGTAACTCGTTTAGCCGGAGCTAATCTTCCACGAGGCCCTCACAATTATAGAAATATATGTAATAAAAATCAAATACATAGAAATTACAAACTTTTTATGAAATACATGAAAGTGTAAAACTAAAATGTTGTAAATTGTAAACTGGAACTGAACTGAATTATAGATGTATAAGAACGTTCGAAATCCTTAAAGAGTGATCCAATTTTAAAATCATAAAAATATTGTACATGAACAATAAATGGTGTGAGACTTTCATATGACGTAAATCGTAACAAAATAACTAAAACATGGCATAAGTTAAATACAACTTTGTAGTTGTTCATCTGAAACCACTGAAGTTGTTTGCATTTTTGACTTTATTCGGTAGTTCATTCAATTGTTTCTCTGCAATGTAGGAAAATCTTTTCCTTCAGTGCAATTCAGTTTTTAATTCAGAAAAAGCCCCGATGACGTAGTTGACCGTAACCATGGTTATGTAAATCATGTGTATTAACAAACATTCCTTTCATGTAAGGTGGGACAAGTCCGTGGATGGATATACACACCATAACAAATCTGTTCATATGAAGACATTGACTGACAGTATGCCATCGAAGTCGTTCAAATAGGTCACTTGACCTTTCGTCATAACTAGCACCTACAATTACTGGGGACACACATTTTTGGAGCTTTTCGATTCGATTTCGGTCAGTGTTTCTTCCCTGGTTGCATGAGCCCCATGTTAGTTTACAGTAATCCATGAATGGCATAATGTAGCTTTTATATAGTACACACAAGTATAGGACTGTCGATATATCTTTTAATTTTTCTTAACAGTGCCATTCTATTAGTACTTATGGTGTTATACATACAAAATCAATTTGGACATTACAAGTCAGATGGGCATCAATTTTGACACCCATAGAAGCTTTTCATAGCAGCTCGTTAATTATCGTCACAATTAGATTGCTGCGATCTAGTCTAGTTTGCCTTTGTTTTGAATATATTAACGTGCTTTTAATTTTGTTTTTGTGCAGTGTTAATGATCATTTTGCTTTGCCGCTGAGACCAGTTGTGTATATGTCTGGCATCTTCATTATAATTTAATACCAAGCCTATCAAAACTCTCATCCCTTATACGAAATGTTGTACCGTTTGCATACATTGTAGAATAGTGTTCAAGACATAAATCAAGATCATTTATGTTATTAATAAGAGTGGGCCCAAGAATTAAACCTTGCGGTACACCAACTTTAACATACATTGAGGTTGATTTTACCCCGTTTAAACAAACACTGCGTGTCCTGTTATACATATAGCATATTTTTGCAACTATTTAATTGAAGTGTCAGAGCATTGTGTTGATTTTCTTCCTTTTTTCCAATAAGATACCTTGATCTACCAGGTCGAACGTTTTTCTTTTCTCATAATAGAGCCTTTAAAATTTCCTTTTTCATGAGTTTCATTATCCAGCAGTCTGTTAAAGTAAGCAAGGTTGTCTGACATGAATGCTTCGCTCAGGCTATATAAACCCTCCTGATTATGTCGCAATTAGTAAGCTAAATTGCCAACAAGTTCATATATAATTATTTGGTGAACATGTGTCTCCAAGAATTTTTGATACTACCGGAAGTATACAATTGGTCCTTAATGAGCAGGATCTCAAGAGGACCCCGTTTTTGTAAGTCGGGACAAAATTAGCCGACTTCCGTGTCGGTGGCAATACGTTATCTCGAATACTATAAGATTCAATATATTGTGTACGCCTTGATGTAATATAGGCCTAGGGTGCAGTTTACTGTAACTTAAAATGTAAGCACTTATTACTCATCGGTGCCAGTAGCTTTAGTAGTGTCTAAGTTAGTTAGATACTTAAGGACAAACTCACTCGTCATTTCCGGTATGTTAAAGCTACTGCCTGTAAGGTATAGTTTAGAGGATACAAACTGACTTAATAATTCATGTCTTCTATTT
>JAIPMN010108070.1:0-12980 GCA_020650975.1 Apostichopus californicus | reverse complement strand
TATAGGTAGTTTTGTGGGAGCAAGGACATAGTTTCACCATTAAGTTGTAGTTGAGTAGTACATGTGTGAATATCAGCAGGTATAGGTAGTTTTGTGGGAGCAAGGACATAGTTTCACCATTAAGTTGTAGTTGAGTAGTACATGTGTGAATATCAGCAGGTATAGGTAGTTTTGTGGGAGCAAGGACATAGTTTCACCATTAAGTTGTAGTTGAGTAGTACATATGGAATATCAGCAGGTATAGGTAGTTTTGTGGGAGCAAGGACATTGTTTCACCATTAAAAGTTGTAGTTGAATACAGTGAGAAAGGATCACCAATGCTAAGCATGATAAATGGTACTAGACTGCTAAGAAATGTTGAAGAGATTTATGATAGATTAATTAGTTTGCCTGCTCACAAGAGAATACATAGACAGTTTACTGTGTTCAGATAGGTAAGCAACTAAAGCATGAATACCCACTACCCTACGCAAAAGAGGTTAAATACCATCAAATCAAATTTCATGAATACATTCTAGAAGTTGTTTATGTCAATCTGAGGTATCAAAAGGCAGACAGACTTGACAAATAAAACTCTGCTATTAACCATTTTAATAATAAAGACTTTTAACATCCAAATTACTCACATCAAAGACAATTTAATATTACTTTTCTTTTCTTTTCATAGATGAAAGTTATAGTTAAGTAAACAATAAACTTTAAAACCTAACCTGCTGCACAATCCAACGCTTTGTAATATTTCATGAATGTGACTTGGAAGTCTTTGCATTCAAGCACAATGTCACTTAATTAAACCTCTATCAACTTTCACTTTTAGGAAACAAGAGAAATGTTTCAAACTTAAATGCAGATTTTACATGCAATCTTCCCAAATTTCTTTTGCGTACATTCAACCAAACTTCACATGCGCTGGTATTGACATGCAACCTTGCTGGAGTAAATCATGCTCAGATATGAGCAGTCAGCTGATATAATGTACTTCTGACTGTCTATGCAGTTGAGCTTGTATTGCTGTCATTCATACTTGTTGATTTGTTACATGATCTCTTCACTGTTGAGCACACATAACACTTACAAAGGCTGTTCTTCAATGAATTGTCAAAAGGTGGTTGAACAGAAATCACTCATTTAATTATTTCCAGCCTCGCTTAACCCTTCGAATTAAAATACTCAGTCATGCCTCGTCTCCTCCAACTTATCATTCAAAACTCTTGACCATTAATACATTGCAGATGTATTACACTGTTCAGCTTATCTCTTCTTCATGCTATGCAGGCTACATAATGCAATACATGCATTGACATTCTCAATACCTTGTCAGTATTCTTGTACAAAGGTCACATTCAGATTAATGAGAGTGCATTAGATAGACAGTCTCTTCCCCCCCCCACCCGACCCCCCCCCCACTTAGCTTCTCCTCTTATTTGAGAAAACAAGAAGGATGGTGGAAATTTAATGTTCAGCAAATTTCAAAATACACAACATCATTACTCATTTCAGGATTCTGAGTTCTTTTTCTAGACACATCTCCTTCAAAATGTTAATTCTACTCCTAACATACAACAGTTTCACTCCATTAATGTAGTATAACTACCAACAGAGAAAAACCAAAGAATCACTATTTTCACACCGAACATGAACAGGAGTGGAACATCGCAAAATCTGTTTTTAACTTTGTAACAATCAACATATAAATGATAAAAAAATAATCAACACCATGACCTAAAACATATATGCTCCTAGAAGACAGCTGTAATGTTAACATATAAATTACAAGTTTTATTTCACATAGTCTTCCAGCTTTAAATAAGGGTTTCACACAAAACTTTCACATAATCCTCTTCTTTTATGTTTATACAAACTTCAAGAAAAGATCTAATTTTAATTCTTGCCAGCTCTTGAATAAACATTCCACGAATGTTTGAAAGTGTGTATGCAATTGAAAGAGCCATTGAAGGGTAAAGGAAGTAGTCAAATTGATAGATATGGTGAAGCATGATATGATGGTTTACACAGACAAAACTGAATCACAATCTCTTAGAAAAGTGATTTAAATGAATAAAAGGGGTGGAAATAAATAGGTTGTATTATTGCAGACAACATTAAGCAGATATAACACATAAACTCAAAAGCATAGACAGAAATCATACAGTGCATTTGAAATGAACAACACAAATACAGTCTGCAATTAAAATGGCCACTTACATCTACTTGATCAAGCTGTATTAGAAATAAAACAAGACACAGGGTCACGATGGACATGGAAAATAATGACATGGAACGGCTTTGCAAACTTTGCCATACAAATGAAAGCACTTTTAATATCTATCAAAAAAAGGACTTTAGAGTTCAACATGTACAAGAGACACGATGTTACTTTCATGTTAAATGTTATAGACTCTCCACTGTGTTTCAATGGCCTTATTAATTTATGTTTATACATAAATATTTCTTAGTTTTTATATCTTTAAATCATTCTTGAAACAAACATTTCTGAAACAAACATTTTTTTCATTTTGGATTGCAAAAAAAAGGTCATTGCAGACCAACAATGTTTTCTTTATTTTATTTTCCTTTTTGCAAGGTCTTCTTTGCAAAAAATTAATGTTAACACAAGTATTATTTTTATGGTTCACACAACCAATGTCAATAGTAGTATTATTTTCTATTAAAAAAACTAATTTCTTGTGTGTGATTGAGTCACAATAGTACAAATGTTGTATATTAAAAGAAAGTACAACTTTGGAACAGGTGGTCTGATCTAGGAGTTGCCCAAACATTTGGCACTATTCAATGCAGTAACTAACTAAGTACAAGCATATATATCTAAGATCAGTGGTCCGTAGTCAAAAGTAAGCACAATGAGCCTAATGTTATGAGTAGCACACAACCCTATGTTAGCCTATAGTGCAAACTTCACTTCCTTTACAGAGTAAAAAATTGATGCTACAAGGAATCAAAGTTCGACAATGAGTTTTGTGTGCAATGAGTAAGGAAGATGTCAAAATGTTTTCAGAAATGTTTTAGCAAGAAAATGTCAGAAATAGGTATTTAGTTAGCATTGTAGCGATGCAAAACCTGTACCATTATTTACAAACATTTGCTTATGATCTTATGAGATTATGGGAACTAATTATTGTTTTGTTAGTCTTTTCTAATGCATGAGAAGTTTATGGTATCTTGAAAACAAATAGGAGATAGAACCAGAAAGCTAGTTGGCTTTGTGATTCCTTGCCATATAATTTGCTCAAAATTCCACATATCTGACTTATGTAGAGCAAGTGAGTTAAATTTTTCCAAGAATTAAGTGAGAACTAGAAAAGATCAGAGATAACCTAGATCATCCAATTCCTTCACTGGTTAGGATTTTACAGTATAGAATTTTTATTCCAAAATGTTTCAATAACCAGAAAGAACAGTCTTCCTAGGTGATATACACACATAGATGTATGAGCAACTGGACATTTCTTAGCTAGCATATCAACTCTGCCATCAACCATCCCTTCAATAATTGTTATTAACAAATGAGAGGTACATGATATTGTTCACACACTCTGAAATATTTCACAACTTACTGCCAAAGTCATCTATCTAGTATAAATCACAGAGAATAGGCCAATTTTGAGACCATTTGAGATAACTTGTTGATCCCTTGAGCCAATTTTGAGATAGCCTATGGATTCCTTGAAGCTCAGAGTGTGAAAACTGATAAGGGCCACTTGAGTGTTTATACCTTCAACTATTTGGAACAGATTTCATTTCCTGGATGAAGATCTATTAATATTGGGCCTGTTCACTAAACTAAACTGAAATTGACCACTCACAAACTGTATCTTTAATTTTGGAGTTAACATGTTTACAAGGATTATATATTTTAACACATGTTAACCTCATGTGACCTTTGAACTCTACCAATTTGCAGTAGGTTCTTGCACTCACTAAGCTGGTTCTATTTACTACATATCAAGTTCCACAAATATGTGCTTGTTGAGTTATCATGTTTAAAAGATTTTACACACTTTGAGTGTGTTGGTCTCAAATGACCACTGAACTTCACAGAAAACAATACGGTTCTTGTACTCAATTAGATGGATCCAAATACCAAGTATGAAGTAAATCCACTATGAACTTTTTGAGTTACTGTGTTTACAAGCAAGTATCACATACACACACACGACATTACCATCACAAAGAGTCCTTCTGCCTCCGGCAAGGAATCAAATAAGGGTGAAATTGTGCAGAAAATGATGTTTGTTGACCTATTACAGGCGAAGTTGGGATAATTGCTTGTCATAATGTGGTTCAACAGAATGATCTTGAAGCAAGTTGGAAATGATTTTTTTCATATTTTACAGACAGTCAATGTATCTTCACACTTGCTTTTGTCACACATGAACTACAAATACAATGCTCTTCCGGTCAAACAATAACAACAAATCCATTCAGCTAATGGAGCCATGTAGCAATGAGTGAGGAGTTTTGACGTGAGGCTTCCATTATTGAAATCAGTAATATTGGCACAACCCTCCCTTCACATCAACAAGGTAGAAAGTAAAGAAACAGAAACCTAGTTATTTACTTATGTGAACTTTCCCCTGAAAGAGTTAGGAACCATACACATTCCTGAGTGCACTTTAATTACACTATAAAACATTAGCTTTTCTACTCTACACTGCAGAACTCCTAAGTCATCTTAAATGACACATGTGAATGTATTCTAACCAGTGCACAATTTAAAAATAGTAACTCACCCCATTTGGATCAGGTGTCCCTGCAAAGTACCTGTAGTAAAGAAAAATACAGAATAATGCTGACATTAGTAAGTAGCTAGGATAGGACCAATAATAAACAAGGAAAAGACATGAAGATATCTTTCTCATTAAATGAACCATCTTTAGAATTATCAAAAGTAATCATACCTTTGATTTCTTTTGTGGTTGATTCCAAAGAAAAAATAAAGTTATTATGTATTCAATCCCACAGAGAGAAAAATCAGGAATCCATTGAAATTAGCATTCCATTTGATTCCTGTTGAAATTAATAAACTTACTGATAACTTCTGTTGTAGGTGAATCCTATGAAAGGCAGGTTGTTGCCCGTAAACTGTTTTGGTGTTTGAAACATCCCGTCTTGTTGTTCCTCTGGATCGATGGGATCAAAGTTACTAGTATCCACATCACTCATCAGTTCAGGTACAACAGGTGGAACGGCTACAAACATAATCAACAATATGATCTACCTCAGCAGATGAGTACCATGTAATCAGAGAAATGTGCAACATGTCACTTCATTCTTGTACAAGATCCATGTCCAGTGAAACACGAGCCCTTTGATCATGAGACAATTGTACTAGCTAAGTCTGATTATATGAACAATGGAAGTTGAACTTCTCAAATACTGTAGGATCATTTTCAAAACAAAAGGACTCCCATCTAGTTTTACAAATCTTCCTTAAACCTTAAAAGAGGGCTATCAGTTTAACATTGACACAGCTTGCATTATTTCTAAAGACAAAGCTTTCTTTAACTATTAATAAATTCTTCAGAATGATTGACATATGGATAAAGAAATATAAGACTTACTTCTTTTGGTGCAACAGCTGAAAACAGGCAACCCATGATAATTTCAAAGATAAGTTTCACTTTCGAATTACTAAAAGGCTTTTCTCTCAATAGATTTATCATGCAATACATTCATTATCACTTTCTTTTGTAAATCCATGCATATTCATTAGCTTTTAGTGTCTTCACTATGGCTATACTTATTGAGTACATGGCACCTGGTTATACCATACAATGACATTTCATGACCTTTTAAGAAGTGTACTGGCTGCATTTCACAATTTCTATTATTTTAAAGATTGAAAATTCTAAAAAGATATAGAAAATCCCCAGAAGAAAGCCTTGTTTTACAGCAAAGGCACTGACTGCAGATGTCTGGACCATGGAAGCACCTTTTTGGTTTTGAAATCTACTCTATTTTTGAAACAAACTTGAACCACCCATCACTAATGTAATAACATTTATAAATGCATGATCTGAATAATGCATACTGAAAGAACAAATTTATTGTTACTCTCTTGGAAGGCCAACAATTTTCAGATGAAAACAACTTTGTACTTTTTGCAGGATTCATTGTATAAATGCAATGCAACCAAGTACTCAGATGCCATTCAGACATTTCTATTAAAAACAATGAAGTTTGAGATATCAGAGATTATTATTAAGACAACAAGATGTAAATCTATCCACATCTGTGATTATCTATGACTTACTCTGTCTGATATTGTTGAATGTCCACATGTCATTCTTGAAGAAAGAATGTTTCTTTATTTCTTCAATTCCGTTTCTACCTAACCGGGTACCACTGCAAAGAAAAATCAGAAAGCCAAAATGCATTGTGCAATGTAACAGTGCAGACAAGATTTCAAGTATTGGCCATCGCTGAATTGATGACCAACAAGGGTCTCATACTCATTTGTACCTGTTTAAAAGGTTATCATTCTCACAAACCTAACTTCAATTTAATAAAAGCTATATGGTTAAGGCCATTGTGCTTACAAGGTTTTCAGCTTTGACCTTTGTTGACCTTTGACCTCCACAGAAAATAATAGGGTTCTTGTACTCACTCAGCTGAGCCCACATAGAAAGAATTGGGCTTTATGAAACCTTTACATTGGAAGTGCAGTATTTAAATGGTTTTCACACTTGACCTCTGTTAACCTTTGATGAAAACAGAAACCAGGAGATTTGCTGTATCCTACAAGGTGGATCCACAAACCATGTATCAAGTTCATCTAACCCTTGCATTTGAAAGTAATTAGTTTCAAATATTTTCAGATTTTGGTCCCTGTTTACCTCTCGTGACCTTTGATATTCACAGAATGAGTATGGTTGCTCTTAACCACTAACATGGATTCACTTTCATTCGATATGAAATTCCTCAAACTTAACTTTTAGTAGAAAAGTGCCTACAAGTTTTACAGACTTTGACTTCATTTGACATCAATGGACATTTGACCTACACAGAACCAGCCACACTTTTGTACTTAACAGGTGGATCAAAATACCAAGTATGATGTTCATCAAACCTTTACTTAAAGGGTTGTACTGTTTACAAAGTTTTCAGATTTTGACCTTGAGCTCATCAAATAATATCTGACCTCCACAAAAATTGATTTTTAATAAAACTTACCCATTGGAGTGAATGACTTAAATGATACTTGCAGAAGCATAGATTTTATGAATCTATACTATGGTGTCATTAAGTTGCACTGTTACCAATGACCATTTCTAGAACACCACTATCATGTTATACTAACTACAAGGTTATTTTGGCAATTTTGAAATATCCAACATTAACTGTAGCACTTAGACAATTAAGCAGGTCAGATCCAAGAGATGTAGCAAGGGAAGTGAAATAGCAACAGACACAAAGACCAAAACACATTGAAAACAAATAAAGTAGTGACCAATGAGAACCAAAGATAGGGATCAAAAAGTAAGTTGAAACAATGGGGATTGAGGGTTCATATGTTGCATATGCATATTAACAAAAGAAAGAGCTTGGCAGTGACAGAAAATTTACTTCAATTACAGGGAAAAGTATTAGAATGAGAGGAAACAGGTAAAGTGGTAAACATGTATGTGCCACCTTCTCCCACACAGCTAATATAATATCAACTATTCCTGCTTGAAAGTACGTATATATGGCAAATGCTCTTTTTCTTAAAAGCTCTCAGAACACTACAATTGCATTTACCTGTCAGTGAGAAACTTGCAAATGATATCTTTAGCCTCACGAGACACCTCAACATCATCGGGAAAGGCAAGTGAATTTTTGTGATCCATGATCTTACCATAAGTACCAACAAGAGAATCAGCATAAAATGGAGTGTCACCTGTATGAAAAAGATTGAAGGTTTGTTGCATCAGTGTACCCAGTCATGATGAAAGAGAACAGAAAACTTTAACTTGAGGACCAGCCTCCCTGTAGTCATTAAAATGTACTGAAAATTAAAACCAGAATGAAAGCAGACCATTTATAGCCAGCTAACTTCATCACAGGTCTTCATTCTCCAAAATAGAGTTCTTGTGGGCCACATGTTAAGTATGAGATCAGCTGATGTTTACAAGCTCAGGTGACACACACTCACATGCACACCCATAAACACTACCCTATCAACTTAACTGGATATGTTATATGAACTTGCCTATGGTACAGTAAGTACTCAAAAATGTGCAAAAACTGGGAACCCATATGAATGATTTTGGCCTTATATAAAATATTCATTATCAACAGTCACTTACTTCTTTGCCAAAATCGATATATGAAGGGCAAAGACTTTGCTCAGTGATCAGTTTAAATTGCCTAACGTACAACAAACAACTGAAACATATTGAAGAATCATGAGTAGACAGAACACCTGGTTCTGAAAGTTACTAAACTAGGACATAGCAATCCATGGTAACATAAACTTACCAATTAGCATTTCATAGATAAACACTCCAACTGACCACCAATCACACTCTCTACCATAATGGCCATTGCCCCCTTGGGACCTTAGTACTTCTGGAGATATGTAGTCTGGAGTGCCAACAGCAGTGTCAGATCGAACCTTTCCATCCTGATGATAGAGACAAGCACCACCAAAGCATAATTTAGCCGTAACACTAGAAAGTAGTTTATACAGAAAGTGAAAACTAAACTAACCACTACTAAACAGGTATTGACTGACACTCCTCCAGCTATCACAGTTTCAGAGAATGACCTAACAACTGATGCAAGAATCATGTCAATGGTATACAACTATCACCTGGACCCATTGCCTACATAACCTTATTACCTGTTGAGTAGAATCTGGAAGTGATAGTTTGATATTGCATTTTGCATAATTCCCAAGTGGCATTTTTCTTCATTGGAAAGATAAGAACTGACAAAATTCCTTTCCAAAACCAAACTTCCAAATATCTGTACACTTGCAAGCTTAACATATATGAATACAATGAATGCTGCTTCACCTCATTTCAAGAACATTTCATGACTCCCTATAACATAACCAATCAATTTGAAGCCATTACATATTTTGATTGCCGGGAGGGGGATTCGATTTGTCAGTGTTATGGAAAGCTGGGTCTGGGAGTGGAGTTGCCTCCTTACCCCCTACCGTTTGGGAAATGTTTGTATAAGTAAGGGTGCTTCAATATGAAACAGCGCTATCTTTGCAACTTACAAAGAACAATTTAATAATATTGCCAGCTGCTAGTCTCAAGGTACATTAAGGGTACATATGTGGAGATAGAAGGTACTTTAAGTACATTGATCAAAACTTCCTAAACCATTTTGGCAAAAGTTCTGTGAATTTTGCATCTCACTTTGTAGTTCTCAATTTACTGACTTTTTAAGTTTTCCATTAGTTATATATTTCACATCATAAGATGCCTTCTGTAGGTCTGTAACATGAGTTCTACAGCAATTTTATATGCATTTTTCATATATTTCAAATTCACCTCAGAATTTGGAAAAAAATTGGTACTTAGTGTTACCTAGGGCAAAGTAATTGAATATTTATGTACATTGCAAAGAAAAATTTACACACTTTTCTGTGTAACAGATGAAATTGCAATGAACTCAAGCAGTCAGCCATCAATGTGATAGTTGAATTAAGCTGTAAAGCACTATAAGATAAAAGTATGTTTACGCTACTAATAGTGCTTCCCAGCTGATCTTTTGAACAAAGAACGGAAAACTATAACCAAGACTAAATTTAAAGTGATTTCGAACAATAAAAATCTATAAGCATGGAAATGGGTCAGTGATTTTTTACACTTCATTTATCAATTTATTATTATTTTTATTTATTCTAGTGAATTACTGGTCCTCAAACAATTGGTCTTACTGTCCGAACCAAACCCTCCGCCCTTCTTGTGTCCAGCTCTGTCCGTATTGATGTCATTATACATGAAGTAACCATGCATACAGGAGAACAAATACTTTCACAAGATGAACACAGTTAGGAACATCTAACCTAGCTATTAGTAATAAATAAAAAGCAATAAAAAAAGATGAAAACACTTTATACTACACACCCTCTCCATCTTCATGCAGGTTCCAAAATCAGCAAGTTTCAGATGTCCATTCTGATCCAATAACATATTGTCAGGCTTGACATCTCTATAAAAAGGAAAACACAACAAATATGATTAGTAAACTTGCACTTGCTGCCAATCAGCTTAGTATCCCATACTAATGCAGGGTATGTATTACAATGCTACAAATTACAGAGCCACAAATTTCATTTCCCAGGCAAATTGTTTCATTTCTGAACATCTATTCAAGCGAAAGAAAAATGAAACCAAGTTGCAGATACACAAGAAATATGGGAAATATTGACTTCAAAATGAAGGGAACAGTTTCTTTAAGGCGTAACATATCTGTAGATCCCTTCAAGTCCTTTTAGACGGTCTAAGGAGACTTAATGCCTCCCTGATTGATATTTCTCTATAACATGAAAAGTCCTACTAAAGAACAGCTTTATGCTTCCCTTGGACACATATGAGTATGTACCTCCTTTAAGATGTGAGCACGACACTGCCTAACAGGATCTTGCATGCTGTGATTGCACACAGCTTGAAATAAACCTAAGGCCAATAGAGGTACAGGCAGGGGATTGTCAATGCAATACACGATTGACTTACTGCTATCCAAATAACAGTCTTAACAGATATACATGTGTTCAATGTATATTGAACAGATTTATTGCACCATGAAGGTATATGAACCAACTCTATAATTGCTGTATACACAATCAGGCAAATGGAGAGGCTACCATCAATTAGTACATAATTACATATCTTTAAAACATTTTCTCTGAAAGAGGAAAAAAACAGAAAAGTTGGTGTACTCTACAGTACATGTGTGATAAATTAACTAATATTAATATAAATTATCTCTTTGGGTAAGGAATTCTTGGTTTCTTGCCCCTCCCCTCGAAACCATCACTGAATATTAAAGGAAACATTTCAGTATTTCTTCTACTATATCAGTCTAAATTTTACTATCGAGTATATCCTGTAAATGCCTACCGTTTGTAACTGTCATTGACATGGTCCTTGACATGGTCAATTTTCACTTTCCATCTCATTTATTGTCATGTTTATTTGTTTGTACAATTTAATCACACTTTGTTTTGATATTTAGATAAAGAACTTTGCTTGGTAAATAAACCAGAAAATAGCTAACAGATTTTCTTGTGGTTGAAGTTTAACAAGCAAAGTGGAATTCTACATACTAGACATGCCATGGAACGCTCATGTTCTGTGGTAATTTTCCAGGTATAGTCACACAAGCCTGTTGCTATGCTACTCAATCATCCCATACTATTACTACTACAGAATAAAGTGATACAAGAACTGAAACTCCTTATTCTACCACAAAGCATGCAAAGAGAAATTTACTAAAAGAACATCAAATAAAATATGACAACGAGAAAACAGTGATATCAATTTTGCTCCATTACCTATGAATAAACTGCATGCTATGAATAGCATCCAAAGCTAGTACCACTTCAGCGGTGTAAAACCTGGCCCATTTCTCTGGAACATCATAATTACTCATAAGGTTGACTAGATCTCCTCCTGGCATGTAGTCCATAACCATATAGAGGTACTTCTGGTCTTGAAAAGCAAAGTGGAGCTGAAAATCAAATTAAAAATTCACAGTGATGTTGAAAGCAATGAATTTTCACAAGTCTGCCTTTCATTGACAAATGAGAACCTAACTTTGGTGATAGAACATTCAGGGTGTCCCATTTCTGTTTAATTTATTTGTTCCGATAAATAGCAAAAATTGGAAATATCCGGTTTGCCTCATAATCATCATCTGTACACACATTACTTTGTAGTGCATATTTACTGTGTAATGTATGTCAATGGCCAATAAATGCAGAAGCATTAACCACACATAACAACTTTGTAATTTCTTAGCAATAAAACAAACATCAAGAAGTGAAAGACATATACAAATATTCCTGTCAAGAATGTTGTAAGCATTGTCAAACACAATAAATAGAATGAGAGCCATTTATTTACTACTTTTTTTATTTTTATCATTTTTATCATCACACAAATTTATGGCAGGTTTGGAAGAAAGAGCTTACCAGATCATTGAGGTACAGCGTTGGAATAACCAACTAGTTGAATTGGAATAACCAACTAGTTGAATTGGAATAACCAACTAGTTGAATTGGTTAGGAAAGTGTAGCGAGCAATGGGAGGAGCAAAACCCACACATCAAATTTAGAACTGCTCAATTTTCTTTAATCAAATTACATGAAACCTTACAAAATAGCTGAGCAATCCTAAACAGAACTTACTCAGCGAACATGTCCTCCAAAGCTTTCCACTTTGACTGATTATCAAACCAAGTGACAAACAATGATTAATCAGGTCACCAGCAATTACAAATTTTACATAAAAAACTAACTATTGAGTCATTATTCAATCAACTGCAATTTCTACCACAAGCAATACCTTAAAGTACAAATAGTGGGTGACAGGATGTCAATCATTTCCTGAATGGAGCTGTCTAAATAGTTTGAACCTTTCAAGCACTTCTTTATTTTGACATTTGTTTCACTTCAGGATATGCCTACCACATACCAATGCTGGTGAGTAGCGTTGTGTGGTAGTCGGATTTCACACAACCGGTAGTGTTGCAACATGAATCCCGGTATCGTAACTACAACCGGTATTTTCCTCAACTTTCATCTACGGTTCAAAGCACTTAGTTACGACACTGTCAATGTCATACATTCAATATGCATAGCCTAGGCTATGTACATACTCTTACACGCACAGTATAAAAAAATAATAATAACACGCTATATTAGGGCCTTTGTTTTTTAACATACACTTCCAAAAAGAAAAGCACAAACCTTGGAAAAAAGCAACCCACACCATCCTTCATTCATACTCGACGTA
>JAIPMN010107994.1:0-12035 GCA_020650975.1 Apostichopus californicus | reverse complement strand
AGTTTAAAGGGGCACTCCTCTTCACCCTCTCTCAGATACTTTGTGACAGTGGTCACAGGAAATCACGTCAGTAACGTGACGTCTTCCCCCCTGCAACTGATAATAGAGGCTTCCATATCCCGGCTGGAGATTCACGTGGAGGACGACGCCTCCCTGATCGGTACGATCACCGTCCTGGCCGCCCAGACGTACTCCGGTAGCGACGTCAGATACATCTGGGACTTTGGAGACGGTACCCCCGAACTAAACACCCACCAGGCTGTCGTTAATCATAACTACAATAGGTTGGGTTCTTTTGCTATTTAATCTCCAAAACTTTGTTGTGAAGGTTATTACTAATGGTATATTTCCTTGGATTGTCATTATTTGAAACAGATATTTACCTCATAAAATTCTTTTCTTGTCCGATATTTTGTCGTCTGTCGCTCCTTTTTTTTTTGGTGACATTAGTTAAGTCTTTTCTCTGTTGGTTCCCCTTCAAACAGCACGGGTGTGTACCACGTTAGGGTGTCAGGCTACAACCAAGTCAGCAATAAGAGCGCCACCACCCGGATCTTTGTCCTGGAGCAGATGTGCCATCCACCCAGTCTTGAACTCTTTGGTGTTGAAAACCATTTGGTGAGTCTGCCATTGGTGGTCCACATGTATATAACATGGATGTAAATAAATAAATACATCATTTATATAGCGCTAAATCACAAAAAGTATCAAAGCGCTTCACAAAAAACAAGAAAAACAAAAAATGATAAAAAGGATATAAATACATTTAATACAAATAATAACCTAATAAAAATAATCCTAAAATACCAACACAAAAAAGTAAACAACAATAAGAGGTTATTAAAAATACAATAGGAGGTTGTGTGTGGTATGTTCAAGAATTTGGAGTGGGCTTGAGTATTTTTAGGTATCTGCTATTTCCTTGAGATGGGCTAGAGGTAAGACAAGGAGAGTTGAAAGGGTCTGTGGTTGGGAGAAGAGGGTCTGGTGAGTACCCACTCCACTGGAGGAGGCAGGTTAATTGGAGCAGCCAACCTGGGCTCACTAGAGATGACTTGGATAATTGCAAAATGAAGAACCAACAAATTTAATGACAACCTCTTTGCTGATTTTTTCTTAATATCTCTGTCAGTTTTCCTTTTCTCAAGGTAAAGGAGCCAATGTGCTCTATTCTTTGGTGTGACTGTTATTACCCGATAATTTTGACATCTTGTGCGCTAATAAACCAACCAATAATCTGACAAACAGACATTAGGCTATGTACCACCTTTGTTTTTTTTCTGTCCTTCTTTTGCCAAACTGGCTCACGAAGAAAGAAAATAAAAAAATACAAAACAATTATTTCTATACATTATGTCGAAAGAGAAAAACCATTTATATAATTTTCCATCTTACGTTCTGGGTAGTTCCGACAGTCTGAAGATATCAGATTAGAAGCTGAGGTCAAGATTGACTGTGAGGTCACCAACATGGCGGCCTACAAATGGACATTAAATGGATCCCATAACGTCCTTGGGGTACCACTGCAGGGTAGATTTAATTATCTCGAGAGGAGAACAATGTTTATTCCGAGGAGGACCTTACAGGTCGGAACTTATTTGGTATCTCTGGAGGTAATTTGACCAGAATTTCTAATTGTTGGAAGCAATTATTTATATCTGAATTTTGCAGATTGGAAAGTCTATTACAAAGCAGTTCCATAAATTTCAGTTTTAAACAAATTTCCATTCGACGTTATGAATTTTCGAATTTTGTATTTTGGCGTTTAAATTTAAATTGATGTTAGATTATTTTACACATGTCCGCCATATATTCAGGGAGAAGTGTTTTTAGTGTTGAAATCAAGGTACAAGATATCTAATGCCTCCCCATTCAGATAGTTGGGTGGTAGGGAGAAGGGAAGGTGGTGGGGGGATTTGTTGTATGTGAGATATTAGATATTGCCTTAACTGACCTGAAGTACCATTAGTGGCAGTTTTTGCATTGCTATTAGAAGGGAGATTTTGAGGAGCGGGGGGGGGGGGGGGGGTGGGGAGAACAAGGTGAGGGGGATGAAGTTTTTTGTAAATCTATTATTGAAACAATATCGTATAAATTTAAAAACAGGTTCTTAAAGTTAGAGTGAAAACAACATTAAAAAAAAATAGTAAATTATCCTATTTTGTGTAATATTAGTGATATGAAAGGCAGCTGTGGGAAACTGTGCCCCCCTTCCCCCCCCCACAACATTTGGTATGTCATGATTCTGCCATGCAGCGGAGAAATTTGTTACGGACAAGCTTTGGTTTTTAATTACAAAATTCTCTGTGGTATTCATTTTGCAGGTTCAAATGAATGGTACGATTGTATTCAATACCATCACGACAGTCTTGGAGGTCATCCACAGCGACCTTGTCAGCGTAATAGAGGGCGGCACTCTGCGATTTGTCCACAAGGACGACCGTATCGTCATGAAGGGTGGACTATCTTATGACCCAGACGACCCAACATCTACTTTGACGTGAGTTGATGATTATATTAGCCAAGAAGATAAGACAGTGTGTGGTCGCTGGTTATTTGCAGAATGACGCTTTCAATGTTCCGCATAAACTTTCTTTGAACTTTGAAAGAAAGTGACAATAATGATGAAACTTCTCTCAAAGTTACAATTTTTAGGACGTAAAAGTCCTTTTTGAGGTGACCTTATAGGGAAGTTTATGATAATAGGGCAAAAGTATTGAAAGCATTTGAAATTGTATTTTGCTAATAAGCCATATAAGAAAAATGTACATTTTCGGAATGAAGGAGAAGAAAATCTTGGGAGAACAGGACAGAAACCATTTTTCCTCAGAATTAAAAAGTTTAATCCTGTGCTCTAATATTTCAGCTATCCAGCCTTGTATCAATGGCAATACTTTGTTTATCCATTTCTCTCCTGAGGGTTTCATTTACAAGCCTTTGTACCTTCCATGCCAATAATTTATATTTTGACAGATACACATGGAAATGTTTGCAGATTGAATCCGACCGGCCATGTTTCAACCCCCCGGGATTGACAAATACATCCGAGCTGTTGCCAATGCACAACGAAACCATCAGTTTTCCTGTACGCTGGTTACTCTACGACAAAGCCAATTATTTCGTCTTCACTCTAGAGGTCAGCAAGCCAGGTCGGACACCGGTGGAGACTTATCAAGTGGTCAGAGTCTACCAAGAGACCGCTGCTGTAGGGTAAGTATAAATGATAATCAATTCAAGTTTCATTTCTCTCTCGTGAAGAGAACGTCAGTGCGGGGCGTTTGGTATAAAAAATTACGTTGAGTACACGTGTATTGTGGACAATAGAAAAAGGAAAGGTTGTTTACCAAGTTAGGGACCACAGAGAAAACAAACTGGAATAACAAGAAAAGAAAAGAAGAAGAAGGAGGAAAAACTTAGACTTTACAACTGTTTGTAAGAAGATTTCAGATAGCCAAAACATATCAACTAAGTCTTTTTTTTTTAATTTCCAGACTTGATTGTTGCATCTTGCAGGTAGTGTAGTATTTCTGTGGTCGTCGTTACTTTTTGGAAAATGTTTTTGGTTTTATGGTTTTAATGGTTGTTTGCTACTAAATTAAGCTAGACATTCATGCTTGTTAGCTGTTGTTTTGTGACTTTCTTTAGTGATATTGAAAGCACTTTGAAATAGCCTTGCAATAATACTGAAAGCAATTTACATCAGTATTGTATTCATTCTTATCATACAGCGATACTGAGAACACTGAACTGAGAACACTGAATAAGTATTATAGTAATTTCAATCAACTGAAAACTCTTTGCATGAGTATTGTATTAATTCTAATCATACTGAGAACAATTGGAATGGGTGTTGTAACGATCATGTGATACTAAAATACTCTGAATGAGTGTTTTAACTAAAATGTTAAAATTACTTAAAAAAATGTTTTTTTTCAAATGATTGCAGCTTGTCTGTTGATTGCCCCGAATGCGAAGGTGGAGTAGTAAATTCCAATAACCTGTTGACTTTGGAATCCATGTGTCTGGCGTGTGATAGCAACACAACGTACGAATGGAAGCTGTACTACGTCCAAGATGGGAATACAGGCCAGCATCCATCAGGTATGTGAGGATGCTACTGTGAAGTATGAATCAATTCTCACAGTAAACTGCACACTGTCTGAATCTATTTCCATGTGTAACAGTAACACGACATATGTTTGGAAGCTGTACTATGTCCAAGATGGGAATACAGGCCGGCATCCATCAGGTATGTGAGGATGTTACTGTGAAGTATGAATCAATTCTCACAGTAAACTGCACACTGTCTGAATCTATTACCATGTGTATAAACAGTAACACGACATATGTGTGGAAACTGTACTATGTCCAAGATGGGAATACAGGCCGGCATCCATCAGGTATGTCAGGATGTTACTGTGAAGTATGAATCAATTCTCACAGTAAACTGCACACTGTCTGAATCTATTACCATGTGTATAAACAGTAACACGACATATGTGTGGAAACTGTACTATGTCCAAGATGGGAATACAGGCCGGCATCCATCAAGTATGTCAGGATGTTACTGTGAAGTATGAATCAATTCTCACAGTAAACTGCACACTGTCTGAATTTATTCTATGTCGTGTAACATATGTGTGGAAGCTGTGCCATCTCCAATGTGTGGGAGCATAGCTAGGTCACCATCCATTAGGTATGTGAGTATGTCATCTAGTATGAAGTATGAATATATTCTCACAAATATATCCATACTCATTTGTGAATCCATTTGTGCAGTGCGTGTGATAACAAGGCAACCCCTATGAGTGGATGTCATCTTTAAGAAGTATGAATCTATATTGAGAATAGTTTGACTTTCGACCCCGAACTCACAATTTAATGTCGTAAGTTTTACACTTTTTGTTTGACTTCTGTAGCAATGACTTTGACTGAATATTTATTGGGTATCATCTCCAAAATTAATATTATATTAATATGAATTATTGTTTGAAGGCATCTTGAAGTTTTCCTTATCAATTGTGTGTATTTTTGATATGTGTAATGTATCTGTCTCTGTTTCTGTCATCGACAGGTTCTAGATGCGTTCAGGCCCAACGATCATCATCGGGGACAAGACCATCCCAAGGCAGCATCGGTGAGTTTTAGATATTGTTATGAAATCATGTCAATACATTCCCTGAAGAATGAATGATACTGCTGCTCTTGAAAATTGAAAGGTAGTTTTTGTACACCGGGGGGGGGATGGGGGGCGGGGGGTGGAGAATGCTGTGGGAGGTGGGGTAGGCTCCCCTTCATGGACTGAATAATAAGGGAGATGCAAGCTAAGTGATATAGATGCAACTTTTGAACAATTTCAAGAGAGCTATGAAAAATGTTTACTATCAATATGAGTATCAGACTTGTTTTCCTTTGTTCCCAGATTTTATACCTGCTGCAGAATTCAGAAAATTTCTTTCGCTCTTTCAAAACTAATATTCATATTCAACTTCATTAAGGGAACCTTTTAAAACGATTTCAAAAGTCTGCAGTTGCAGTTGCAGTTTCAGCCTTTTNNNNTTTTCCATTTGGTTTATATAGAGATAAATTTAAAGAAACTGTCACTTTCTTTCAATTCAGGTGCAGCAGAAGAGAGTAATGTCGACAGTCCTCCGGCCTCAAACTCTGAGACAGAAGTTCTCGATGGGCATGGAACCACATCATCTTCACGATTGGGAACGACTGCTTCCATAGGTCAGGTTGCTGGTACCATCACGGCAGCATCTACATCCAACATGAGTACCAGGTTCGTTTCTGGTATGGTGACAACGGGCGGGGAAACGGCAATTTCGGGGACAGTTGACGAGATCACCAATATCGACAGCGATAATGGAGGAGTTGATAGCTCCTCCAACAGCTTCTTCGAAAATTACGGATCGAGCGACGGGGCTGGGATTAACGAATCGAGTGACCGGAATGAGAATAGCTACTACGAAGAGTATAGCTTAGACGGTCCGACAGATGATGTCACCGGTGAACCGTCTGAAAGAGCCATGGCAATTTCTGAACCATCTTCCCACAGCACTGCAACCGCGCCTAGTCTGCAGACAGCCGGGTCACCGACCCAACCGGCCTCTTCTCAAGAGAGATCGTCGTTGTCGACCTCACAGTTTACAACGGCGGGTGCGGACGAGATGGAGGACGGCGCTGCCTCTTACGATGAATATTACTCCTTTGAAGATTTTCCCGCGTCATCTGAGACGAATCCAGGAGAAGGAGAAGAGGAAGCAGGAGAAGAAATCAGCGACGTCGACACGACTGCCACCGTGACGAGCACTTCCACGAAATCGCCGGATTTATCCGACGAAAGCGCCGGCCACTCTCCGTCCCCGACGGGAAATTTTTATGAGTCGTTCTCTCACGAGGAGAACAATTACGAATACGTCAGCAGCGATTCATATCAAGAATCCCAACATCGTGAGATGGTTAACACGACCTCGAAACCTGTCGTCACGATATCCAACTCGACGGAAACGCCGGATGAGAATTTAGCATCGGGGGATTCTCTGGCCGAGGGAGTCGCTTCATCGTCCAATCAAGAGTACGGGACAAATTACGGATCGACGTACCTAGAAGATCAGTACTCGGATTATCCCGAGGAGTACATCGGTAAATTCATCTTCAGAATTTTATTCGGGTCGGTCTTGATCTCAGAGGTGTCAATTAAACGACAGTTGACATTTTGATGCAACAGAAAATGTCATATACAATGCCTACGGGAACGTATATTGTAATAAACCTGTCCTCGGAGTATCGACACAAAGAAATGGTGGAATATAAATGTCACAGTTTGTTACAGGTTCAAAGTAATCCCTTGAAGTGTCAGAAAATTGTTTTTCTAACAGCCTTGAAAATTTTCTGCTTGCATTCTTTCTCTAAGACATTGGCGTGTAACCAACAAGTTTTTGTTAAAGCAGTTTTTTTTTCGCATCCATTTCGCAATTTCCCACAAAACTTGCAGTAATACTTAAATAAGATTGCATTTTATCAAACTAAGACACTACTTGATAATTCCACGAATGAAGTTTCATGAGCAATATCTTATTGAATCCAATTCATTCTTCAAAATTTTGACTCAAATTAACCTCATGTCAGAAACAACTTTAAAAATTCCAAAATTTGAACCTAAAAGAATAAAATAAAAAAAATGGGGGTTGTAGCATTTTATTATCTAATCCCGTTGATTAATTTAGAAGGTTTATGGAGCGAGTACTTGATGATTCCATTGGGTTCTCAACCTTTTCGTTGCCTAGACACTTATTTTAGTGCAGTATTACATTAAAAAGAAAATACTCCAGTGTTATAACGATTTTAATACTCCAGTCATTTACATTGCTCACTAATACATTCATGTATGTATGTATGTATTTTAGATCCTCCTGCAAGCAGGAACTTGTGAAGAAGCCATTATTGGCTTATCAAAGCCGCAAGCTGACCGAAGTCAGTCTCTTATATTTATATTTAACGTCCATGATTATGAATTGTCAATTGTCAACAACTCTGTAACTGGATGACATACATTAATCTTGGAGTGACTCGAACTGGGGACCTTATGATTGAAAGGCACCGGCGTTAACCACTGAGTTTACACTAAAAAGAAAATTCTCCAGTGTTATAACAATTTTAATGCTCCAGTCATTTACAAATACATTAATGCAAATCAAAACAACAGAAAAAAAAATTGGAAAAAGAAAATGTTTCCAAAATATTGTTCAGAGTGCTTCATGTAGTTTCTTTGCGTCTTTATTTTGTCTTCAAAAAGACGACGACGGGACGTCCCCAGACGATGACATCGATGAAACGTTGGATGACGATTACAGCGACGGGATCGGAGACAACAGCAACCCCGCTGATGACGTAGCAGACGACAGTCAGACTCCGCAGTTCGGGAGACATCTCGTCTCCAAGGATAAGGTGGAGGTACCGCTATCCCAAGACCAGACTCTGACCGGCCTGTCCGCGTCCTCGTTGACCGTCCGAGATGGGGTGTTGCAGGAAGGCAGGACCTATGCCGTGGGCCTCAAAGTTTCGAACCAAGGTAGTAAAAGTTTAACCACAGATCCTGTGGTTTATTATTTAAACTCCAAGTGTATCAAGCGGCGGGAAGTACCCAGAAAGATTTCCAGGATGTTAGTAATTTTGTGGGGAAATAATGCAAAAGATAACACAGATAATTTTTGGATCTGTAAAATTGGCGGTGATTTTTTTGGGGGGTTTCGTGGGAGTGCTTGAGATAAGAAATATTCCAGAGAATGGCATCATCGTTCAGTTCTCAGAGTTCTTTTTGGTTCCTTTGTAATAAAGAGCTGGCCATACGTGAAATACAAATGAACTGTTTCATGTTTCTTGTTTTTGTCTTGTAGATGGTGGTGACACTCGTGAAGGAATGGTTTATCAGTATTTTCAGGTCAACGAAGCTCCCAAATGGGGCACCTGCAAAATATTACCGGAATGGGGACGAGAATTGGAGACCTTCTTCACAACTAATTGTCAGGAATGGCAAGATGAGGTGAGATACCATCTTAGGGAATTATAGGGTGGGTTGGGTGGATGGATGGGTGGGTGGGTTAGTGGGTGGATGGATGAATGGGGACGAGAACTGGAGACCTTCACAACTAATTGTCAGGAATGGCAAGATGAGGTGAGATACAGTCTTAGGGAATTGTAAGGTGGGTTGAGTGGGTGGTTGGGTGGAGTGGAGTGGTGGGTAGATGGAGTGGTGGGTGGATGGATGGATAAATGGGGACAAGAAATGTAGACCTTCACAACTAATTGTCAGGAATGGCAAGATGAGGTGAGGTACTGTCCGAGGGAATTGATGGGGGGGGGGGGGGGTTGGGGAGAGATTCGAGGGGGCATATGGAGGACTTATCTGTAGGTCGGTTCAGTATTCTGATTCACTCAGTGCTGCCTTGTAGAACGATTCCTTAAAGCTTAAATGAACCCCTTCCATGCCTCTCCCTATCATGCAGCAATTATTGATCATTGATCGTCTACCATTTCAGGACTCACCGCTTAGATTCGAAATCCGTTACAGTCTGAATGAGAGTGGGCCCGACACGGTCCTCTACTTTGGGATGAACTATGCCGTTAAGTTTCTGTTGCCTGCCGGTTACCAGGCCAATGACTATAACGGTAAGAAATATAGTCTCTGTGCCTTTCATTCAACCTAGTGCAACCACCCGCAGCCCTCTTGACGCCACAACCTAGCCAAAATTTGGGCATTTGGCTGCAAACCATCGATCTCCCCCCCCTACCCCACTTCACCCCCCTGGCCCATCAAATTTATCATAGCAATGCCAATGGGATATTGTTACTGATGCAATGGGTTAGCTCCGCTACCTTGCAAATAGTTTGTCGATCTTGGCTTGAATCAGTGAAAATATCTTTATCTAGGTTATTAACTATAATCCATTGAATTAGCCACTTTCTCTCATGATCAAAATTAGTTTTGCCTATAATGTTTCTAATTTGTTTTTATATCGCAGTATATCTGAAGTTATCGATCGTGGACAGCAAGGGTGGGAAGACAGACGTCTGTGACATTGCGATCACGGTCGAGCCCAACTACCAGGTCAGAGGTCATCACCAAGACGACGGACCAGAGAGCGTGGAAAGCTATCTGTAAGTCTCATTCTCTTGTTTATCATTTATTTTTGCCACAGAGTGAAACAAAATAATATTTGGGATGGGGTGGGGGTCAGAGGGGGAACAAGAATCCTCCTTTTCCTGTTTTTTTTATCTACCTATTCCCTTTACTGTCTGTCTTGTTTAGTTTGTGATTGGAGTGGCCACTCCTGAATCAGTGATGTGTTGTTCCATCTTGCCTTGTACCCACTACCATTTATCCATCCTCTACCCCCACTCCTCTCTCCCCTATTCCCATCACCCCCCACTCCCATCATCCCCACTCCTCTCCCAATCCATGTCCTTTCATACCTTCCTTCCATGTTCCCCATGCCATTGTTCACTTGCAGACCCATCACCTCAGTCTTTCATCGTACACACTTAGAAAGACAACGAAACACAACAGAAATAAACAGACAAGCCAAATAACATACCGCAAATAAAAGAGAAACTATAAAACAACAAACAAAAGTACTACTTTAAACAAAACAACAACAACAAACACATTAACTGCAGACTTGAATACAAGAGGCTGTAGGCTTTTTGTTGCTTTGTAGTTGTATAAACTTCAATTGCACTGGGGTGTGAGGACATGAAACAGTAAAATGTCAGGCATGAGCATGGTGCTCAGTTGAAATAAACATGTGGTCTTTCAGGAAGGGTCAAAACTTTTGGTACTTTGTCGTGCATTTGCCATCTTTTCTGGTTAACTTTGCGATCGTTTCATCTTGGAGAACTCTTGAAGTGGTGTTACTACAGTCTTCCAAGTTTCTTGGTTGCCAACATCGTAGTGTTTTGTTTTTTTGTTTTTCTTGTTTCTGGCCGTCTCGGAGATGTCTGGCTTTTCTCTACCATTCCATGTATGGCGATTGCTGATGTCTGGAGTTAACTACTGAGATGTTGTTTTATCCTTTGTGTGCATCATGACTTGTCAGACATGCTCGTGGTGCTGGATTCTTGTGGTGCTGGATTCTTGTGGTGTATTTTTGCCCTAAACTGGTCTGCCTTACCCAAGCTACCAAGCTGGAATGTCCTCTCACAGAGCTTTTCAAATACTCTTTCACAAAGCATTTACATAAATTATTCACTTCCACCCGGTACACGGCTGTTGAATGTAGATGAAAACAAGAGGGACAGTCACTCACTTTGTTGTCTTTCATATTTTACACCTTCACAATCTTTGCAAACTCTAAATACCCAATTGTGACTCACAGATAATAGTCACTGATAACTTGTCCCACTTATCGCACCATACAACTCCTTCTCTAACCTCCTACCCTACCTACCTACCCCCTCCCTTCCCCTCCCCTCATCACACCCAACCTCCTATCTCACTCTTACCACAATCATTTCCGTAGTGGAATTTACACTAATGCCATTGGAGAGATATTTTTTACTTGTGATTTGAAGAATCTTGATAAGTCTTAAAAAGCTAATCAACTTCCTTTCGTTTGTGGTATTTGACGTTGTATGGAAGAGAAGACACAGGAGATAATACCTAACCGTATGTGTTAGATATAATGTAGGCTATGCTTTACCTGTGTTCTATATTATATATATATGTGTAATGTGTACATGGTTTAATGAAGGACTGCGTTTAAGGTACATCTCAGTGTGCTAAGACTGCTTCTCCAGCCACTTCAACAGAGGAGCCGGTCTCTTTAAAGTTATGTAAATCATTTCCAAAGAATATGAGAGTCATTTCAGACTGCAAACTGTACTGATAGTGATATGGTCTGTTACATATCATCAAAAATCTTTTCTTCTTTTTTTTCAACTAGTTTCATAGTTTAAATTAAGCCATAATCAAAAGTTGTATTTTATCCACAGGTAACCAAACATTTTGTTCCCATTTTGTAATTTTTTTTTTAAATTCGTCAATCTATCCATCTTTCCTCATCCAGTCGTGAGCTGAAACGTAAGATATTATGGAGAAGCGCCGTAACTTACTTTGATGTCGACGAAGATTGAAAGAAAAACAGTCGCACATTTTTAGAGACGGTCATTAAAGAAAATAAAAAATAGGAAATATGTAAAAAAGGACCCGATCACATGACCTTCAAATGTTTTTCGTAACCTTATTTTCGCGATCTGTGCTGTTTGTGCGTTATAATTCACACCCGCCCATAGGATAATCTGCAATAAGACAGCTTAGATTCACGATTGTGCTTGGGAAATTAAAGTCCATTCGTTTGCTCTGCCAGCAATTCATGTCTCCGGCAAGGGTATATCGGGTAGCTTGCTGATTATATTTTTGTTCTTGGTGGAAGGTGGCTGACGGGTGGGTGGTGGGGACCTCTCTGGGAAGTTAGAAGGTAGAACATCCAACAGATAGTTTTATCTGGAATCGATGAACTTTTCGACGGGGG
>JAIPMN010107982.1:0-10248 GCA_020650975.1 Apostichopus californicus | reverse complement strand
ACAGACTCTTTGTTTACTCTGAGGATTTCCTCGATGCAAGATTCATTCATGCGTGCATCTTTAGGCACTATGGAATTCTTTATGGCAGTGTATATAGACTGTACACCTGTCAGTTGCCTCAACTGGAGAAATATAAGTATGTCTACATCTTTGAGAGGAGATTCAGGGTTGTTAGTACACCAGTCATAGACAAACTGTGATGCAAGTGTTGATTTCCCGAACCCAGGGTCAGCCTCAATTAACGTTCTCTTTGACTTGGTTTCGGAGCTGCTCAGAATATCGTTGTAAGATTCTAGCACATCGGGCTTTTGCATGAAATCACCCTCCTGAGCCGAGCAGTAAATACCTCCCTGAACAAATATACTGTTAACCTTACACTTGTTCATGGAAGGAAATGGCTTAGCTGTTTCGTAGTGCTTTCGATAGGCTGTTTTTGCATACTTGATGAGATCGTTTTTCTTTCCTGAGATAAAAAAAACAAAGAGTTTTCAGCACTTGAAAGGTTACATTCAGACATTGTGACCTTCTGAAACAAACTTATCATCGAGTGGGTTAAAGTGAAACGGGAGTGCAGTATAAAACTCTCAATTGTGAAATTCAGTTTACATAAGGTTAAATATCAGTCACCAAGTATGTCTAGCGTACTTTGTAACTACTTTTTTATTGGTGACGTAACGTCAAATCATGTAATGGGTTACCAATTTTTATTATAAAAGCTACATATTTTAAAACACTGATAGCAATAGATGCTTAACTGAACTTTCTTTAACTATGTTGCACTCACCAAAATTCAAATTCTCATGATAGCGGAGACGAAGTCAAAGGATAGGGTGTCAAATATCATAATATATGCCTAATCATTGAGTTAATGTTAAATATCAAACCAAGAGGTACTAATCACTACCAATAGCGTTGAGCTTAAACAGAAAATCCATCCCCTCACTCTATAGAGCGTGGAACTGCCAATGTAACTTTAAAGTTTATTTATAAGTGAAAGAACGTCATCATCAGGTGGTATTACTTCCATGTCGTGCATGCTCTCATGTTATGGTGAACGTGTTATTTCACTAACAATCACTTAATTAGCATTGCTTACCCACTTGATAAAGAATTACAGTGTGAAATTCAAATTATCAAATATTATTGTCATATACTATTTATTATCAAATTACTACAGTTATACCCATGAGCAGAAAGCAAATCTTAAGCGCATCAAATTGAAAAATGATACCATTATCGGTCTCACTAACTTTTATACACACCCTAGTTTGAACAATGCAACAAACAGTTACTTATTAAAAGAGAATATCAACGTCCAAGGCCCTTTGTAAATGGGAATAAGTTACAAGTATACGAATTTAACTGGAATATGTTCTGTTTACCATTCTCTGCGGTCAGAGATTCAAAAGGAGAACACTTTCAGTTTCGATCCATTCAAAGAATATTAGCTACAAACTTGTTTTACCTAAAATCAAACAATAACCATTGGATACGTTTTGTGTGAACGAAAATGGGGCATTGGAATATTAATTTTTGGACATGTAGAATTATCTAAAAATTCCAGTAAAATATCCCATTCAGATGTATTGTAGACGGCTTTGACCTTAGGATCGAGAATATTAAAAAAAATACTATACACCTAATCATCTTGTCTTATTATTACACGCAAACTATTTTATCTTCAATTGTTAATGAACAATATACCTCCAACTATATTTGATCAAACTTCACTTTCTCTTGAAAGTTGAAGTTTATACTTTGCAGGTTTTCAAGAAATGTTCACTTAAAATATCCGATTTACCTAAACAAAATAGAGAACATTAAAGAACATACTCCCGTGCATTGATACTTGTAAATGAAAGAACAACTCCCTAGTAAATAATCGATTCACCACTAACATTGTAGCAAATCCTTCGAAAATTACCAATCGATGGAGGTAATGCGTATTCTTAGGACTTTTGCGAGTTCATATAACATTCATGTATAAAGATATGCTTTAAGTTACAGTACCTTCTAATTGAGCCTTAGAATGATCATCACTGGAACATAGCCTCCCTGTATGTTCCTCGTACAGCTTTCTTACACGCATCTCAATCCCAGAAAGACACATTTTCTTCAGCGCACACAGAAGTGTCATGATACTTGTTGGCTCTATTTGTCCTCTCTCTTCCATATAACGAATCATGAGAATGCCTGCACTGGCTGCTGCATTGCTCAACTCTTCTATGACGACAGGCGGATATTCAAAGAACGTAGCAAGATCAAGAACAATTTTAACAGTCAGAACGGTAGCAAGTGCAACTTTAAAACTACCAAAACCTGTTGAAAATAACAAAAGAGGATAAAAGACACCTAACTAGCACATGGAACACTCCTTCAGATATGAAGGAATGTAGTAACAACGGATGCGTTAGTGAAATGAACATGAATACTTTAAACTTATGGATCAACATTTAATGACCTGGTAATCCCTTTCACTTTCAAAAGTTTGATTTACATATGATATGATGTTGTCAATATATATTGATATCCGCATTAAATTCGCCAATGTTACGGTTTTTATAAAAGAAAAGTGAATATGGCTTCTCAACTATATTAATAAGCGCTACAGTGTACCGTGGATTGTAAATAAAACAGCCTAACACAAGAAACGACAATTTACTTACTAAATGCAAATTGTTCGGTTTATAAACTTACCGTTTACTGCCTTCTTTAAATCTGGTTTGATGTCCACGGGATTAACATTGGCAGCCATCTTAGGTCTGTAATTTTGCATGCAAAATAAACATTAATTTGACTGGAAATTCTATGTAAAGTTCCAAGGTCAAGGCATTAACTGGATTACTCAGGATATAAATGGGTTTCCAGAATATTTATACTTTGAATGGTTAGTGTTACATTTTTTGGGCTGATTTTCTCTCTCATGTTATCGATGGTGCAAACTTTATAATTGGTATACATGATGTGTATGAATCTAACTTTTATTGTACATAACTGCGTATAACTGCACAGTTATGATACGAATGTGAATTGCTGATTATTCCGGCATATGAAAGGATTTGAAACAAAATCAGTAAGTTTTTATCATAATTTAAAGATAGATAGAACCGAACGGAAATTGGTCTTAAAGGCCTAAAAAAAAGGTTAGCACAAATTGTTTGCGATATTAAATTTATATATCACTGATTTCTCCAAATAGCAGATTAGTTTAACTATACATCCAACCTATTCAAATACTGCTAAAGTTCTTTCTTCATAGTCGTATTGGATGCAATCAATCTGAATGAACTTGGTCTTTTATGGTTATAATTGTAATCACTTACTAGGTACATCTCAATGATATTATGTGTTAGCGTAGTCACGCTGACTGTCCTATATACTTTGAATGTTTGTTCACTTTATCTCTCAAATACATGTTATATTGAAAATAGTATCGACATGTCACTGTTATCCACATAAAAAAGTTGTTACGATGAACACATATTTTTCTTTTATTACTGCAACAAATTATTACTACTCTAGAGCTGTATAGGGCACAGTTATTAATAGAGACAGAAACAAAAAGTCGACAAAACATTAATTTTAAAGTAGTTGAGTGCAACTTTACCAAACCATCTCAATGTTATTCAATATTATCTTCAAAGTAAAACGACATTGGTACTAATCACGTGTTAATGTAAGAAAAACTATTGGATTTGCTTGATCTTGAAACATTATTAGAATTAAACAATTCTAAAGTTTATTGTCGATCACTTGAAAAATAATATCATGTAATAAATGTTACGTAAGTACAAGGACAGTAGTCCTATTATTTCATTTGCTCTTTATTTTGAGGAGTCTGGAAGTACACGATGACATTTAATTTGAAATCAATTATCACCTTATTGGAATTGCTTTTGCATGTTTTCATACCTATTCACATAGTTGTTCACAGTGGTAACATTTCAACATGATTTCAAAATAACATTATAAAAGGATGATATCACTTTCTAAGTCCAAAGTTATTTAGTGAAATAAGGTCTAAGCTATAATAACACGAACTTACAATAATTCGTCTATTAAATTCCTTGTCAAATTATTGCAATAATCACAACAAATTCATAACGATAATAAAGTACAGTAGCTTTTCTTAACAAAAATTGCTCATTGGTCAACAGCAATGATATTGTTTGACCAATACTCCCTACAAATATTGAATGCTCAACAGTAACACTGCTCACAGCTCACAATCTTAACTAACAATTTGAATCACGGCGACAATACTTAACTTGAGTAGGATGATACAATACAACACGTTTTAAATTGCTAACGCTTTACAGGAGTCAATTTGAGATCATACTAGCTCTGATGTATGCAACATTGCAAAGAAAGGATCAATAAAAGTCACACTGTGTCTGCCCTTGCATTCCATCGTGATATAAAACTACACTATTGTGGTAGATGTTATATCAATAAAGGGAAGCTAATGATGCGTTTGATTGCCACTTTCAGCAAGATCCAGGTATTTATGGTCAGTAACAAGTAGACATAATGGCTGCATGGCTCAATCAGTTGAAAACAATAGTATACTTAGACGCGGTTCTTGATTTGTTTCGCTTCGTTTTAGCGTTCACTTAAAGTTCATATTGATTATTTTAATCTAACGACAAGTTTATCAGATTGCTTACCTACCATCGGTGTTAACCTTATTATAATTTGTTTTACCCAGTGTTTTTTTCTTTTGATCGACTCATCAATAGATCTATCCTATTCATCCAATCCATCCTATCCATCCTATCCATCCTATCCATTCTATCCATCCTATCCATCCTATACATCCTATCCACCATATCCATCATATCCATCCTATCCATCCATCCACTCCATCCATCCTATTCATACATACTAGCCATCAATCCTATACATCCATCATATCCATCATATCCATCCTATCCATCCTATCCTTACATCCATCCGATACATCCATCGTATCTATCCATCCATCATATCCATCCATCCATGAACCCCATCCATCTATCCATCCATCCATCCATCCTATCCTTTCATAATATCCATTAATCCTATCCATCAATCATATCCATCCATCCTACCCATCCATCCTACCCATCCATCCTATCCATCCTATCCATCCATCCTATCCATCCATCCTATCTATCCATCCATCCTATCCATACTATCCATCCTATCCATCCATCCTATCCATCCATCCTATCCATTCATCCTATACATTCATCATATCAATTCATCATATCCATACTATCCACCATGTCTATCCATCATATTTATCCATCCGATACATCCATCATATTTATCCATCCTATCCACCCATCCTATCCACCCATCTATCCACCCATCTATCCACCCATCCTATCCACCCATCTATCCCATCACAACATCCACCCATCCACCCACCCACCCATCCGAACATCCACCCACCCATCCCACCCATCCCATCCATCCCACCCATCCCATCCATCCCATCCATCCCATCCATCCCATCCATCCCATCCATCCCATCCATCCCATCCATCCCATCCATCCCATCCATCCCATCCATCCCATCCATCCCATTCATCTCATCCATCCCATCCATCCATCCTATCCATCCATATTATCCATCCATCCTATCCATACATCAATCTTATCCATCCATCCATCCATCCTATCCGTCCATTCTATATATCCTATCCATCTTACCCATCATATACATCCATCCTATCCATCCATCCTATCCATTCTATCCATCCATCCTATCCATCCATCCTATCCATCCACCATATGCATCCATCCTATCTATCCATCCAATCCATCCAACCATCGTATGCATCCATCCATTCATACTATCCATTCATCCTATCCATCAATCCTATCCAGCCATTCATCATATCCATCCATCCTATCCATCCATTCTTTCCATCCTATTCATCATATCCATCAAATACATCCTATCCATCCTATCCATCCTATCCATCATATCCATTCTATCCATCCTATCCATCTATCCATCGTATACATCCATCCATTCATACTATCCATTCATCCTATCCATCAATCCTATCCAGCCATTCATCATATCCATCCTATCCATCCATTCTATACATCCTATCCATCCTATCTAACATATCCATCATATACATCCTATCCATCATATCCATTCTATCCATCTATCCTATCCATCCTATCCATCAATCCATCGTATACATCCATCCATTCATACTATCCATTCATCCTATCCATCAATCCTATCCAGCCATTCATCATATCCATCCATCCTATCCATCCATTCTTTCCATCCCATCTATCATATCCATCAAATACATCCTATCTATCCTATCCATCATATCCATTCTCTCCATCCTATCCACCTATCCATCGTATGCATCCATCCATTCATACTATCCATTCATCTTATCCATCAATCCTATCCAGCCATTCATCATATCCATCCTATCCATCCATTCTATACATCCTATCCATCCTATCCATCATATCCATCATATACATCCTATCCATCCTATCCATCCTATCCATCATATCCATCATATCCATCATATCCATCTTATCCATCATATCCATTCTATCCATCCTATCCATTTATCCTATCCGTCCATCCTATCCATCCATCCATCTTATCCATCATATCCATTCTATCCATCCTATCCATCTATCCTATCCGTCCATCCTATCCATCCATCCATCAGTCCACCTACCTACCTATATATCTATCTATTTATATATCTGTATCAGTATAATAAAAGTATTTTTTACCAAACTAGTTTTTTTGGGGGGGATGGGGGGGGGGACGCCAATGTTAACATACGCAGTTTTAGTTCCATAACAATCTTTTTCTGCTAATATTAATTATTATTAGATACTATCGTTAATTTGGTGTTTTGTGAATATTCTCTATAAGCTTTTCTTTTTAAGTCTTCCTTTCCGACATGGATTTTCAAGGAGAGCCAACGCATTTTGCGTTGCTGGAAAATAACTGAATAAATTTATGGAGAAAAGAAAACCACACCATAAGACACATCATAACAAAAATACATAGCAGAAAAGATAACGTTTCTATATGTGTGGTTAGTTTAATAAATACATTGTCTACTATAGCAACAACTGCTTCACTTACCAGTTAGCTATTTCTGCCAGATACTTTCAATAAAACTGAGGTGATCAACACTTCTCGCATAACCGATGGAATCTGTAAACCGATAGAAAAATTAAAATTATGTAATAAAGAAAGTCGCGTCAACCTACGTTGGTGAAAAACCTTACGTAGTTGTTATGGTATTTAACAATATTGAAGTTGTAAATAGTATTAAGAGTTACTTTTATGTTGATATCTTGTTCGTAATCGTGTTCGTTCAGCCGTTGAAAGTTTGTCACCCTGGTATTAGTATTGAGGCAGACGCAACCAACATAAAAGGCACTGAAATAGTTTCTAGTAATATAAGCATTCCGTATCATATCTTGCAGCGACTTGTCAGTAAAACACACCAAAGTACACGTAAAGCTCTATTGCCACGACTTCCCCGGGTATCACCAGGTAAAATCGAGTCGATCGGAAAATATAGTGACAAAGATATGTTAGGATCAGAGATATATAATGGAAGACAAGCAACATGAGATTTGAAAATACTGATAAATATATACAACGTGAATAAGGAATGAATGCTTCAGTTTCGGTATTTACTTTCTTTTGGAAGAGAATATTTTGCTATTGCTGTGTATGTATCATAATTATATTTATTCTATGAGGAAATGGAGGGTGTGATTCTAATGAGTCTAGCATCAAGATTAAAAGGCAGAGTAGCCGAAATAGCGAATTACACACCACTGTAAAGATTAATGAACCGTACATTGGTTTTATGCAATGACTACACACAGATGTATGTAGGATTGTGACGGATTGCTGTATTGTTAAAACAAGAGCAGCAACGCTACAGAAGCTCATGTAACCTTCTATTTGAGAAATTTGTTTTATTTCTCGTGCATAAGACATACGCGAGTAACGTTGTTAATTCCTTTTCTTCCATCTCCTCTCCCCCTTGCCCTTATGATCCTTTTTAGCAGTCATACTTTTTTTTTTAATTACAGAAGGTTGTAAACATTTGTTTTGAAAAAAAACATCAAGATTTTTGTATTTAATTATTGCCATCTCAACTAGTACCTTACATGTAAGTGATAATTCTAACATACCGCTGGAATGTTACGTTAAACTAGTTTTGTCTCTTGAATACAATATATTCGTCGCCTGAACCACATGTAAATGTTCCCCGCTGTATCAATAAAGTGAACGGCCAATATGGCTATATGGTCTACAACATCGATTAAGGTCGTATCACCGTATTTACAGCATGTACGCATGCTCACATGTACGTCATATATCTGGTACCTTCTCAGAAAGTAAAACTATTTTTTACATGCTGATCGTAGCAATGTGCCATTCAACTTTTATTTTTGTCGCAGGTACTTAGGTATAACCTGTATAATGAGCTTCTACTTAATGCGAATTAATCCTCGACTCTAAACATTAATTTTAAATGCACTAGTTTTTGTGAGAACGGCTACATCGAAATAGAACTTGAGGACATGTAGTTAGGTATAGTTTTTATAGAAGCTTTAAACTACAAATGCTGTGAAGGGACAAATACAAGCACATAATACAGACAGCTTAATACAGAGGTTACCACAGTGAACACAAAAGAAAGATTCCACTACCAAAAGTCTTTACAGGGGATGTTATTTCCCATAATACGCCACGCTACAATATCATTGTGCTAGTGGTGAGGCACAAATTACAATATGTTGACTTAATATACTTTCGAGGTACCTGTGCAAGTATAGGTTTTCTAGTTGTAGATAGCTGTCTCATCCGACAGGTGACACGTGACCTATTTACTGTAGGAAGTGGTGGGTACGTTGACTTACTTTTTTAAATCCTTAATTGATTAGAATATATTTATTGTTAAACAAAGAAGAAAGCACACCACATAGGATAGTTCAAAATCAACAGCAAATGCAAGTCACATACACACAATGACATGTACCTAAAATGAAACAAATCGGATACAAATAGACACTAAATGGGGTCTAAATATAGTATAGCGTGTCTGTTTGTGTGTGTGTGTAGGGGGGAGTGGTGGATTCCCTCTATGTCACCAGGTCTTGCACTATACCCACCTCACTTAATTCCTCCATTGATTAGTACAATCTATTAACCTTATTTACTTACCTAATGAGGGTTTAATGGGATGACCTCTGTTCTGGTGTAAGTAACATTGACTCAACGACCTTTAGTTTCAATAATATGGGAGTTCTTTATTGTTATATGTAATCCTTGAATTATAGGTGTCGAATGGTCCTGGAATGGGAGGTGATTTCCAACTGTTTGTTTCTGGAAGAGGTGATGAACACAATGCCATAGCAATATATCAAGCCTTTTTAATCTAAAGACAATGTGACTGTATCGGAATTCCTTTACAAAAAACCAGTCAATATATCAAAATTGTGCAGACATCAATCCGATATACAAAGGTATTTGGAGGAACACATCCATTACTTCATGTATTACCGTGATCGCCGTGTTAAATCCTGTCTTAAAACTAATGTACCATACTTTCTGATTTGAGAACTTGTATCACACTTATATACTGTTTACTTTTATTTGAACATTTTTTTCTTTAAATATTGGTACTTTCTTCAGTAAACGTAGTTACATAACAAATTTATTCATAATTATCCAAAGTTATCCAGAGTTCATACTTCATATACAATAGCAGGGAAACGTCAGTTACTAAATGTATACACTGATGACGTAAAAGCCTTTGTAACGCCTTGTTCAAATTGTCCTGTTTTAAGTAACGCTTGTTGGTTATGACACGCACTTTGAATATGGGTACTGTTCAATGATATTCTCCCTAAATTGAACTTACTATAACGGTTATATTTAAAACTTAAATCACATAATGTCATCGCACTATCAAGTCCTTGCCTTGGTAAGTTTTAGCTTGGATCAAGTACTAGAACTCATGTGTACTTGTCGACGAGGCACACAATAATTACTCAACCATCGTCGTATACGTTAACCAAAAAAAACATGCCAACCCTGTGACGTGCTCGCTTGTGACACTGAACGCTTGTAGTGTTCATGTTACGTATTGTAATGCTGTCCGCTCCAGTTATGTTGTAGCGTATTCGGTTGGTAAGTAATGTCTGTGGGGGGGGGGGGGGTGGTAGGGAGAGATC
>JAIPMN010107884.1:0-10171 GCA_020650975.1 Apostichopus californicus | reverse complement strand
AGAAGTGTGTCACTAAGACACTGAATTTATGAAGAAGTGTGTCACTAAGACACTGAATTTATGAAGAAGTGTGTCACTAAGACACTGAATTTATGAAGAAGTGTGTCACTAAAACACTGAATTTATGAAGAAGTGTGTCACTAAGACACTGAATTTATGAAGAAGTGTGTCACTAAGACACTGAATTTATGAAGAAGTGTGTCACTAAGACACTGAATTTATGAAGAAGTGTGTCACTAATACACTGAATTTATGAAGAAGTGTGTCACTAAGACACTGAATTTATGAAAACAACCTAGTAGTTTATATTCTCTTTCTACTTGCTTTATTATACATTTTCAGAAATATGTAAAAGTGTCTTATATATTCCGCTATAATATTTTTACTATTATTATTTTTAAAATGGCACCTATAGCTATTGAGGAAAAAGAATGAAATGGATATTGCTGAAGGTTCTAGACATGTTTTTAGTTTCTTTCCTTTTTCTTCCGTGTTTCTTATGGTATTTATTTCTAGACATACGCAATATGTTATGGTTTCTTACCTGCATCCAGTATATGTACTTCAAATAGAGGACCTTTGTTTTCAGTAAGTACGGTACTTGCAGAATACACAACTGTAAATCGATTAGTGTCGATCACTATTGGAGTATCCACGAGTGAATATGACGTTGGGTCAATGGTTAATGGTATATCAACGTCCGGTGTCGAATATCTCAGAAATCCATCCGAATCCCTCCCATCGGCGTAACGAATCTCGAAAACATCGCCAGCGTCGAGTTGGAAGTCTTTGATGATCAATGCAAATTGAGAACCGGTCGGTCCAGAAACGACCCATCCACACATTATGCTAGTACCGGTTTCGGTAAAATAGGAATCAGGAGCTAAAATAGCGTTGAAGTTGCTGAAGTCAAGTGTCACCGCAGTACTAGCAGAACATGTATGAGTCAGATCTGCAGCTGTAAGTTGCTGGAAATCAATCCCTGTTAAGATACAATAAATATATTATTCAACGCTTTTAACCAATATGGTTTCATGTGTTTTAATCTATTGCAGAGTGTATTGAAGCAGAGGAGGTCAATGATTCCATTGGTCAATTAATGAATAGAAAAGATTTGCAACCAGCAGTCATACTAGAGATATTGCTCTTGGCGACACTATTTTCCTAACACATATTCCCCACCCCAACCCCATTCATCCCCTTCACACATATAACATCAAAACGTTTGCTTGTTTAAAGAATTTATTTTCCTGGACAAGATATCCTTTATTGGATGACTTTCAATGAGTTGATTTTACGATTACGTTGTCTACCTGACATGTCGAGTTAATTAACGCAATAAATATTTGTTGTCAATACCAAGATGGTATTTAGTTCAAACGTAAGTAAAACAAAACTTCATCAATGACACTATAAAGTATTATAAGAGCAGGAATGATATATACATTTGTGATCAACAATATACCAAACAACTCATTTCATACATCATAAGTGTAAGGAGAGGATATTTAAGAGAATCATGATGTGATATCATTCATTCACTGATGGTTGAATGTTTTCATCTTTTGTTTATTTACTGTATTGTTTGTCTTTGATATAAAACTATATGATTCCCATCGTACTGCTGGTTCTCATGTAGTCAATATTATGATATTATACCTCATATTGGAATATAAAACTACTAAGAAATACTTCTCCGAAGGGTTTATTTTCTCAACGTATTCCAGACTTTGCGGATTGATAAAAAGAAGATTAAGTGAATGCATAATAGTTATTGACATTTGAGCTTGTCAATACCCAGCCCCCCCCCCACCCCAAACCAACACGCTTCCCCAACCCCCACTCATCAGTCGAGGTAAATGGTTATGTCTAGAGAAATCTTGCATTTAGCCGTGGAAGAGCTGGACCGTTACTGATGCGGTTGTAACTCTCCCCTTTATTAACTTCATACAAACTACTTCCTAGTAAACCCTTGTGTGTAGACCTAATTTGTACTCTACACGTGTCACAGAATGCATCATTGACGTCTATTGTTTTGGGAAGGTCCCAAACCCTACATAGGTGATGTCTTGAATGACTTCAAGGCAGAACTTTATATAGCATATTGGATTGCTTCTACCGCCCCCCCCCCCCATATGTTCAGCCCTCTAAATATATGGGGGGGCGGAGAGTTTGAATAATTGTAGTTTGTAGCACAAAAGCGTACAAGACAATTTCTGTCTTTGATACCCCCTAGATCACCGGAAATGGCACTTCCCGGGCTTGAAAATGACCAACCAGATGTACACTTTTGCCTGGAACCATTATTTCCCCAAAGTTTTTTTTCATCCATAACCTTTTTGAAGATTGTCACCAGTCACACATCCTGTTCGACCTCATCGCATCTCCTGTGGATCATTGCTTTTGTAGGTGATTCTACGTCGCGGCCCACAATACCCGTCAGTCCCACTTTTTAAGGTTTTAAGCACATTATTTGTTCAGAATTTGAAATTCACATTTCTCGTGAATAAATTCACTTCAAAACATACCCATAATGTTGCACAAAATTTCATCTATGGACAACCAATATAGAAAAACCTCCTTCAAACCCTAACAGACCGGTCAAAATTGCACGAGTAGAGGGAAGTATGATGAAGAATGATGGTAAGGGAAGTTTAGAAAATTCAGACAAAGTTAATGTATTGCTGTAGAAATATTAAAAACTCTTATAACGGCTACTATGAAACTTCGTTGAGGGAAATGAAAAAATACCAGATATTTCCGAAACCGAACACTACATACATAGACGTAGGAGACGCGGGGGGGGGGGGAGGGGGGACAGCCCCCAACCAAATATTTTGTGAAAATTCGGGCAATATGCTGAGAATTTTTCGGGCTCCTACTGAAAGAAAAATAAATTGCAATGATGTAGCTAAAGGAAATCAATACACTCAGAAAACGTTTTACACAGGTTAAGTAAAATTTTTACTTAATTTTCATGTCAAATAAGAACACTAAAACATTTAAGTAAAAATTACTTAACTGCTGGTTTGTAAAGTTTTACATGTTTATTATGTAACGAAAATACAATATTGTTATGTAAAATTTTGCCAGAGAAGTTTACATAGCACCCGTTCAGTAAATACTTTACACAGGTTTAAGGTTAATTATTACCTAGTAATTAGGTAAACAATATATGGATGTATGTTTGAATCGCTCACAGCAGAAAGGTACATTTAAGAGAGAGAGCAAAAGGCAATGACAACACAAACAATTCAGAATGTACGATTTTCAGCAATTAAACACCCTACTACCTTCCTATTCCAGAGGTCCATATATTATATCCCATTAAATGTAAAATGAACAATTTAGGCTATAAAAGTATTGTCTTGTGGAATTAGGTCAACTTAAAAGTACCAACATTTTCAATTGCTACAGTGCAGTTACTTGGTCTTTGTTGTTTGCGCATGCCTTTTGGTATTCCAGATTAAACACAAAGAAACAACTCTTCCCTTAAAGTCAATTTCAAATAAGCAACAACTTTAGAAAAATTCTGATCCATGGGATGAGAAAACATGGAGTGCTGTCTATGATGACTGCTACATTACAGTGACTGTGTCTTTGTTGTTGGCACATGCCTTTTGGTATTCCAGATTAAACACAAGAAACAACTCTTCCCAAAGTCAATTTCAATAAGCAACAACTTTAGATATATGCTGATCCGTGGGATGAGAAAACGTGGAGTGCTGTCTATGATGATTGCTACACTGCAGTTACTTTGTCTTTGTTGTTGGCCCATGCCTTTGGTATTCCAAATTAAACACAAAGAAACAACTCTTCCCAAAGTCAGTTCCAAATAAGCAACAACTTTAGATACATTCTGATCCGTGAGATGAGAAAACGTGGAGTGCTGTCTATGACAACTGCTAAACTGCAGTTACTTTGTCTTTTTCGTTGGCACGGTAAGCATGAAAATCTCGAATCTGGTTGCACTTCACACCACCAGGCAACTGGTAGACAACTTTTTGGAAAAATTCCCAGGCACCAAGACATGCAATTTGGTATAATTCAGATTAAACACGTAGAATGATTTGAAGCACACATCAATGGCTTCATAAATGTCCTCTGGGGTAGGGCATGTCTCTCCATGATCACAAATGACTGTTTGGGATGTATTTTGCTTCCTCCAAGAAGTAACACATATGGCTGAGGTCTTCTGAAATCTTTTGCAAATAGAATTCCAAGTTGATGCTTCCTAAGTAACAACAAAGAAAAGAAAAAAAAATTCCAATCACAATGAAGTTGTGTTAAAACCTCCTTGGAGCATAAGCAGTTATTTACATGTACCCCTCACAAAACATTGACATTCCTAAAGAAAATGCCTACAATTAATCAGTTGTGATTCTAACTTCTTCAAGTACGTTTGAAACTAGAAAGCCAGATGGCCTACAGTGATTCCTTGTCAAAACAGGAACTTGCATTAAACATTCATCAGACAATGTAGGCAACTTTTACAACCAATGCATCATGTTAACAACATGCTTAAAACAATGCTCACTCCCACTGTATGCAATTGTGTAGATTGCTATGAATTACAACAGCTAGATCACTTCCATAATATAGCTAAATTATAGTTGGGCCTAGCCTACTTGCTACAACTTACAAGCTAAAATGGCAATTAGTGGTAATTATATATTGCAGTTACATGAATATATGTTTATCCCTTATTAAACATAGTACCAGCGTAACTATAGGCCCATGTCCGATGCTATTTAAAATGTATTGCCTTGAAATAGCCTAAGTATACCCTACTAGTACTAGTACTACTTAAAAAAGTGACTCGCAGGGTATACGAAGTTACGGTTAACGTACAATAGGAATATAATGCACTAGGTTACAACAAAGGCCTAGACGAAAGTCCTTCGTCCGTCCGTAAGCTATTCCGTTTAATGTTTACTTGTATGTAGGCTACACAGATTCGTTGAAAATTATGAGTTGACTATGACAAACAGCAGCTAGCCTATTATATTAACTTATTGTATGACTTAAACGTTGGGTCTACGTAACACAAGTGATTCAAATGCATTCGTCTACCCAACTTAGTCGTGGGTCTCTAAGCATTTCTCGTTCTTGTCACGTTCACTTACATAATATCAAAACATACCTTCGAATTTTTCAATCAGTTCTTCCAGGCCCAGTCTCCTAACGTCATTTTCCATGCCATTGTAGCTCGTAACCGCACACTGAGTACGTAACGGTATGTGGATTGCACGTATATATGGCCGTGGTTACTATAGTACATTTAGTAACGATAAATGTCGACAAACTAGTATACAAGTAGTGTTGTATTATGTAAACTCTGCTTCCGTTTGGTTAACGCTTTGGTAAAAGTTACTTGCTATCTTGTAAAATGACTAAGTAGATGTTTACAATAAGTTTGTGTAATCCTCAATCGCATGCATATGAATACTTTTACAGAATGTTGTGTAATATTTACATAATTCCATGTACTTTTTTACAACCCTTGATTTACATAACATTATTTTACATATTGTTTTCTGTGTGTAGTTTAAAAAAATCTCCTTGGTAATTAAAATAAAGTTCTAAGCTTGCCCGACTAATTCTCTATAACTAATGTAAAAGAGAGGTTTGACATATTTGGACCTCAATGCTCTTTCCCCATCTACATAAGACATTTCGTTGTTTACATTTGCATCCCGCGGTATACTGCGCTACTTTCACGGACCGTATATGGTACACGATGGCATGCGATGTAATAACCGATGCTTGCCTATATGATATTAACATTAACATGTTGAGAAAAATTTGGTTATATTTTTCGGGCAAGTCGTTACAGCTCCCCTCCCCCCTCCCTCCTCCCTCCCCAAATCAAATTGGGCTCCTACATCTATGACTACACACATAGACAGTTTGGAGGCTGTTCATCCTGGAACGCCATGCTCACTGATATCATGCTCACTGGTATGATTTGATATCTGCTGTTTGCTTTACAAATTCGAATAATTGAAATGAGACTGAAATAAATAACGTTTATCTGTTTATTGTGCAATGCCCCACAATATTTTCATTTCGAAAGACGCGAAGTTTCAAGTTCATTGCACACTGAAGGCTTCAATTCTCTATCTGCCTTCAGTTTAGGGAAGATCTTGGGGATTTTCATCCCTAGGTATCGCTAGATATTGCTAGATATTCATACTGTACAGTGTCATTGGGATTTCTTGGGATTTTTCGGGGCCTGATCTTGGGAAATTGCAAAATCGGGAGTGGTCACACTCCATGTAGGTCAGTGCACGACCTCTAGATGTCACTAATACACAACCCGATCACTTGTTATCGATGAAGTGGTGCGCTGCCGGATTTTGTCAAGGTATTGGTACTACGGTCGAAGGTGATTAATTAAGTTTTGTAACTCATCGGGAAGCGATTTGAGGCATGGGGCGTCCCTCTTTCTCTTCCCGGTGTCTTGGCGTTTTTCTTCTGCTCCCTCCTTTTCTCCTTTTTCTCTCTTTCTTCTTTTTCCTTCCTTCCTTCCTCTCCTTCCTCCTCCCTCTCATTTTCCCCCTTTTTCTTCTCTCTTTCCCCCCTCTTTATCTTACCTGGGGGCGCGCGCCCCCAACGCCCCTGGATACGCGCCTGATAAGTGTCTACAAAATGACACCAGGGCACGTCCCCTCCTTAAAATTAAATCCTCACTTCGCCGCTGGAACTAACTTGAAGATTCAACCCCTTACCTTAATCAGTTGTGTGAAATTCTGAATTTGACAACAGTTGCTCTGGCAACTAATTGGTGCAGCAATCTGCGATTCCTGCATTAAAATGTCTTTGCTGGGAATCCCACGCAGATACAACTTACACATGGTATAACTGTGAATCATAATCTACGTCTTCCGATGCAACATTGAGAGCAACAGAAAAGGGATATCAGGGCAATTTCGGTTGTCTGATTTGCAAAAATAAGTGATATAAATTTCGATGTCATTTCTTTACTCTATAATATACAAATTTGTAAGAATTCAATGAGAACATGTTCTTTGAACTCTATGCAAACACCATAGCAATCTAGGATAACATTCAACATCAACCAATCGATCAATGCGTACTGTATTGTGAACGTGTTTTGCTATGCATAAACGTCTTAAAGTGTCATAGTGTATTTTGCGTTGCATCTGAGGAACTGACCTAATTGTTTGTAAGTTAGACTAAGTAGAACAGCCTCACGATGAGCCTCAGACGGTTCAATGGTTTGTTTGTTTTCCAGATTCCAAACAAAGGTGTTATAGAAAAAATAACCCGGACAGATAGGAGATTTTTGTAACATTACTTAACATATCAAACTTAACACTGTGAATCAAATAACAATTTTAAAGGTTTTCAACTATACCTCCTCCTACATCTATTTGGCAAACAGGTTGTTGGCCAATAGACGTACATGTACATCCATCAGTACTCACACCGTTACCGTTGCAGTTACTTTCAATTTCTGTGAAGTGTAAGTAGAACAACAAATATGTAAAGTTAGGGGTTACCTAACGACTTCCTTTAATTTTCTGAAATCGATATAGTTTGTAGCGAATGTGAGAATTTGCCGTGAAAATAAAAGCTTCAATGATTTATAAAGTGTAGAATATGAAATTTGAAATTAGGTCGGCCAAAAGAGGGACCTCATGATGCGATTTTCTTTCAATTTTTTTAATTCTTTTTTCTCTCTCTCTAATGAAATAACAAAAGTAAAAAATAAATCTCAAATGATATTACTCTCATACTTACCCTGGTAGCTAGCCCGTATGAAAAATCCGTTAGCTCGCGAGCCTGGTTTATTTTCGAACACTATCTGAATCATATTACTTTTGGTTTCAATGAAGGAAAATTCAGAGAAATCACCATCGGAGATGATTCTCAAGAGAGACTCTTCAGAGGGATTACTGATGTCATAAATATAAATGAAATCCTCCAAGTCAGTCAATGCGAGAAGTCCTAAAAACTCGAGTATAATTCGAGAAGCATCAGGGCTGGTAACTTTGTAATAACACGGTCTGTTAATTTGGTAATTGTTTGGGTAGTTTGGTGAATTAATGGCCGCAGTTTGGAAACCATTGTCTAAAGTTAAGGTCATCCCACTTGGGCTGCATGCAGCATCGGCATCTGTCAACAGGTAAACATGAAAGAGAACAGTTAATCACAAAACTTTGGATGATATTTCCTACAGAGCCTGATTCATATCTTTATAGAACAACCAATGACAAGGAGATTGGTGTAACGTGTGTATCATGCTATTCAAACTGTGATTTAGCCATAAAATAAGTTGAACATATCTAATATCCTCCGACTGATTTAACTTTTCTAGTCCTTTTGCTTGGGTGTGTATTTCTTTTTATTTATGTTATTGTTATATGTAACCATTGAGATGCCAAGTAGACAAGAAATTAAAAAAGACACCTAAGCAGCCCAAAATATTGGTAAAATGTGACGTTTGAGGGCGCTGTTTATAGGCATCGTTGGGTATATGACTGAAAATGCAGTTTATTGGTAGTCCTTATGCTAGTGTACCACCCTCTTAATTGTTGAGCACATGTATGCTAATGCTGAGAAATTGTTGTCATTTAAATTACTCAAATCGGCTTGTGAAAGCATTTTCATACATATGAACTACGTGATTTTCGCAATTTTTGAGTCGTAAATTTGAGTAGATAACACAAAATACACAACTTTTTGACTTGAGTTTTTAAAAAAAGGGTCAATACACTACCGAAAAATGGTATTAAAGAAAAATTGAAAGTTACCCACAGGACCAAATTGGACCCCCAATTAGGGCCAGAAGTGAGATTTCTTAAGTTTGAGGGCGCTGTTCGTAAAACGTTTGAACCGCTTGACTTTTTTTGGGCACTTTTCCCGTACAACTACCACTGGACAAAGATCCTATGCAAATTAAAACGCAAACATGCATTTGCTTGTGAATATAGAGCACACTCAAAGTAGGGCCAGAAAAGGCCCCTATCTCATTTTCTGCCATTTTAATCACTTGTTACGAAAAATTGAGACCGTAAATTTTCCTCAAAATTAGCTAAATTCGAAGACTGGTCACATGTCTTCCACAATATCTGCAATATCAGACATAAAATACTTTACATTTATGCAAAAGATGCCTCCAAACTTGACACACATTTAGGGCTCTTAAAATGCAATCTGGATTTGGTTGCTAGGCGTGGCCGTATCCTAGCAACCAAAAAGTTTTCAAAAGTTTGTTTGCCCAATTTCATCCTTTGAGACATGTGGCAAGACACCATATCAATTCAGGCGACTCTGAGGGGGTCGACGTGGAGGCTACTGTTGATTTGGCATGGATTGACCCTGATATGACATTTAACCGTATAACTTGTTGCTACTATACCATTAACAATTTACTTGTCATAACTTGCCCCAATATTTGCAACTTAACCTATCCAAATCCCATCAAAAGAAAAGAAGAAAAAAAAAAGAGAGAAGAATGAAGACCTAATAATATAGAAAAAAGTCAATTAAATAGGTTCTATGCAAACAAAAGTGTTTAATTAAAAGGTTCGTGATTTTTTGTTATGGTAACTCCGTTGCTTGGTGATGATTTTTTTTTAGCCTAGGGCGTTTTACAAAATAATGAATGGAAAGGTCGTCTAACTAGGTGTGCAAGCTTAACGCATGAAAGAGTTGTTTTGGAGAATATATTGAATTCAAATTTAACCTTTTTTGTTATACTTTTTGTCATACTACGTGATAATAGTATTATCATAGTCACGTTTATGGAAGTGTGTTGAAAAAACCCTGAAGAGGCCCATTTTGTAAATGAGTAGTGTTCAATTGTTCATGAATTTTACACTGGCATTTCCACTAACTGAAAATTAACTTCTAAATATGTTAAATACAAGTGCTATGTGTTCCTATTTCTATATGGGCAATCGTATTAAATGTAGACTAATTATTCCTCCCCTTCCTCTCTGCATTTCCCCTTCCCTATAATGTTCCTCGATAAATTTCCCTTCCCTCCCCCTTTGCCCCCTCCCATATTGTTCCTCGATATACCACCCCTCTCTCCCCATTCCCCCTCCCGTCCCCTCCCTATACCCATCCCCCTCATAGTGTTCCTCGCTTAACCCCTCCCTCTGCTCATTTCTCCTCCCCTCCGTCTCCCCATTCCCCC
>JAIPMN010107866.1:0-16977 GCA_020650975.1 Apostichopus californicus | reverse complement strand
GGGGAGTGTATGACAGAGAGGGGGTGAGTAGGTGGACGAGAGGATGGAGATATTTATTCAAAATTCGCCATCAATTTTCCATTTGTATTATATTGAATCTATAACTACCTATAAAGTAACTTATAAAAGTGTTTGATATCAGTTTTTAATAGCATGCTAAATTTTCTACAAGTTTACATGTGTTTGACGGTAATTCATTTTATTACCACACTTCAAGTCAATACTGAAGCAAAAAGTCCTCTATAGGGCTAGTGTAGTTCTTTATTATACATTATGAATAATCTTATGTGTTGCTGTGACAAGCACTACTGAATATTTTAGTTAATAAAAACTGAAATCCCATAAATATCAAATGAAATCAAGCATGAAGACTGAAGAAATGAGACAAAACTTGCTTCTCATTCCTTGTAACAGGTGCACAAACTCGATGCAAATTCTGCTGTTTGCTGCTTGATCTGTTATATCTGTGGTAAATGTCCCTTACGCTTTTTTTCAAATGAGGTCTAAGACTACACTTCATTGAAGTATTGAATAGTAATTTGTTAGAGCTTACCAACGGTTTACGTTAGGTAAGTAAACTGCACCAGCTCCTCGGAAAAGTTGGATGACAATCGACATAATACTTCCAAACGAAGAGAAGAACTTTATAAATATGCATTTGAAAAGTTTAATGCATTCTTTTATTGAGAAGGTATCACATGATCTGGTCAAAAATTGAGCCGGTACAACTGGACAATTTGTCCACCAAGTTTGTAAACACTATTTTCTGGTTATCTTGGATAGATGGAGGCCTCACCAATAATAAAAAACCAACCATAACATGATAGAACATGCTAGTGCATTAGTGCTACCACATGAATATTTCGAGTCAGTACAACTGGGCAATCTGTTCACCAATTTTGTAAAAACTATTTTCTGGTCTTAAAATTGCCATTTTTTCACAAATAATGTAGAATATTGCAAACTCACCTGTCTTAATCTTTCCCAATAAGCTTCATATGCTTCACCTGCTTGTTTTCCAGGAATATTTTGCCTATCTCTCCAAAGTGCTGCTCCTAATTCATCTGCTGTTAAAATATCGGCTGGATCTAGTTTACTTTGGTTTATTAAACTAACTAGATATTCCTTGTAGTGAGTCCTATGGAAGTTAAATATCACAAAATAATCATATAACTGTTGTAAAAAACTATGTATGGTGTCTTGTCCATATGTCCTAGCATTTAACATATACAGGATAACAAGAAGCGATTGACTTCTCAATGTAAATATCAAAGTCGATCCTTATATGAAAAAACCTTGTTTTTCTTGCTTAGTGGTAAAAAAAACTAAAGTATGATTGGTGGATTTAATTCCGGGATGTTCCTTTCAGTCAATATTCTACGTTTGTAAAGAACTTTGACTGCGAACTTCCGGTTAAGGCAAGATCATATTAAAATACATATGGTAACAATTCAATACAGATGAAAATCATGATAACTTTTGTATTAGTATCAGACCGGATAGGTGGTGAAAATATGTTTAGGCTAATGGCCCAAATTCTTTCTGGAAAGGGTGCGCAAACTGTCTGTATTCTCATTTATTTGCTGTATCTATCAAAAGAGTGCCCTCAAAATTCACCCAATTCCAGACTAAATTGAGAGATATAGGCTGCTGTTTCAAAAGACAGCCAAACTTGTGTCCTGTATAATGGAAGATAACTAGCCAGAAAGAAATAGTATAAGGAAACTCTGACTGTTAACATCGTGTTCATCAATTCAAATGTGCAAAAACTAAAAGACTGTCATGGATGTCAATGTCTAGTTTATCCAAAAAAGTTGTGATATCATGTTAAGAACACCATGTAAGTAGCATGGTGTGTGTTTAACTTGAAGAAGAATGCTACAACTCACGTAAATACTTTCTTCTCAAGATTAAAGTATAAACAATGTACTGGATTACACCGAATGTACCAGTAACAGCTTCACTGATATTGTTGGGTTACATTCTGGAAACTTTTCTTCCAGTAAAATGTTTTTTGTTGTTGTAAATCTTTCGGGAATTTCAGTTTATTGCCAACAACAGGTGTTAGTCACAACTACAAGCTTCTAATGTATTTATATGTCTAATCATTTTGAGGGACTTTCTAAGCATTTCTACAAATGATTAATGGTGCAGTGCAGAACAACTGATGCATTATTATCCACACATGAGTTATTCAAAGATCAACTTTACTAAATATGAGAACAGCATCTTATACACAAACACCTTTAAATTGAGGATTTCTGTTTGAATAATTTCATAAAAATTTAAGTATCCATTCAAAATTGATCGTTTATTTTTATGCTTCATAGTCACTGCCTTTTTATGTGTGCTGATGTCTCCGAAATCTACAACATTACAGTTAATTAAGCTGAATTGAATATTTAGGAATGTCGGACTAATGTCACTGTTTAAATAAAAATAAAAAAGTAAAACAAATCTTACACGCAGAGTCCTGTTGCAGCTATTAACTCTCTTCCACAATTAACGTCTACCAATCCATCTGGGCCTTCTCGTTGCTCCTTGACTGGACAGCCATCTTCCTCTGGTAGAGTAGCTGCAACATTGGCTCTGTTGTATTCTACACCATTAACCTGTCAATACAACACAAACAATTAACAAAATGCCTAAAAGGTTCATGAAAATTTGATACGGAAGAAATAGGCAAGACAAATGTTTACATTCCGACATTTCTCTGGATACAAGCAATACGCCTTAACCTTGGCCAATCACTCTCGCGCTCTTAAGCATCTGTTGCATATTATATCAACCATGTGATTTTATATAAAATTCTTTCAACTGCCCGCCGTGGTTGGTGCGTCGTACAGAGGGGGACTTCGTACAAGTTCTCTTCAAGTAGGCCAGTATTCTTGCCACCCTGCACCCCACTCGATAAATAGGTCCATTGGAAGTGCCATACTTTCTTTTATTAGAAAATTTCCACCTGTTTCCTCCAAACTCTGGAAAACCCTCTCATTGTTAGAAGGTTACATTATCTCAAGATCAGAGTATTGTAAACAGTCCACTCATGTTTGTATATATGTAATGGACGAGGAGACTGGAGAGCATACAGAGACCAGACCCATGACGGCTTACCTGGAGTAGCTTCTGTAGAGTATCACATTCTTGGTCTCTGAGGTGATACAGACAGTCCCTGGGGTGATGAGCATGAAGACCCTTCCCCTGACAGCTTTGAAATTTCCTACAGTTTGGCTGCATAGAACAACATATACCATCTATTTTTAACATATTTTCTCACTGAGACATTATTGTCCAATTGAACACACCGCTGCGGGTATGCTGGAGAGAGCAAACCTCCAGGAATGTACTTGAAAAGCTTTCAGCAACTTCTGGGTGCCAAGTTTAGGTCAATATTAAAAACTTTTACAGCTAAGTGGTAATTTGACCCCACATTTTACTTTTAAGAAAGATCTTCATTTCCTGCTCAATCATGGGGAAACAGCACAAAATATTTGATACTTAAAGACAGTGGATGAGCATGTCCATAACTTCATATGTTGTCCAGTAGGAAGGTTGGGAATTCCTTGCAAACTCATCACAGATAGGTATTATGGGACTCAACAATTATCAGAGGCAAGGCCAGATGATTTCAGAAACCCAATATTGATCACCATTGTTAATGAATGTATTCGGTCAACAGTTACGATCATCCATTACCTAGAGCGAGGATATCCTGAGCTTCTACAGGGCTAACAGTTTCCCTCTGTTTAGAAACCAGAAAGCAAGACAAAAAGCTCAGTGATTCTTTGACACACATCTCATGTGAGCTTTGTATACTTTGGCAGTTATTGTGTTGACCTCTATTGAACTCGACCTCCACAAAATGCAATGGGCTTCTTGCACTGAGGTGGACCTACACACAAGGCATGGAGTTCCTGCAACGCCACATTTGAAGTAATTGCGTTTAGAAGGCTTTCAGACATTGACATCTGTTGAACTCAAATGATGTATGACCTACTGTACTTATGATGCACAAGTCTTGTACTCATTGAATGTGATCTACATACAGCACTGGAAATTCATTCCATCTTTACTTTTGAACTTATTACATATACCAAGTTTCAGGCTTTGATCACTGCCAACAACATATGACTTATGACCTCCATAATATGCACAAAGTTTATAGTACTTACTAAGATGGATCTACATAAAGGGTTACAAGTTCTTTCAGGATTTGCCTCTGAAGTTTTGTGTTTGCAAGGTTTCCAGACTTGTTGACTTTAAATGAACATTGACCTCAAAAACATAAGGGTATTTGTACTCACTAAGATGATCTCAACTAATTCAAGTCTGAGTAGTGGAGTTATTGTGTTCACAACATTTTCATACTTTGACCTCAATTAACCTCTGTATTATTATACATATATCATAGGCTGTTTGTACTTAACGTAGTGAATTTGCTTAAAAATATGAAGATCCTTTAATCTTTCATTTTGGAATTGAGTGCTTACATAGTTTTCATACTTTGATATCTGTTGACTTCAAGCAACCTTTTACTTCCTTGCAAACCAAAAAGAATTCTTGCACTCACACATATGGATCCACACACCAACTATGAAATTCATACAACCAATTAAGTATTTTTCTTTAGTTACGGTGTTTTCAATTGGTGTCACATATACACACAAGAAACGCCCACACGACATCAACGATTTCTTTTTGTGTTCGCCAAAAATATGCTAAATTATCAAATTCCAACCAACCCTATTATTTTTATTATGACTTTAGTTTGAAATTTGTTCATACTTACATATTTCAGGAATGGCAGATTACAGCCACAGCAGAATTCATGCATGCATTGGGCGCATTTGAAGTGTATACATCCACCTTTAGCAAGTTCGTAGCGCATCTTGCAATTGGGACAATCTGAGTAACAGAAAAGTTTGAAACATTGATGACTACAAAGCAATCAATATGCCAACGTCTTTGCATTGTCATCCAGTACAACTAACACATATTATTAATTTAATTACAGAGAGATAGCCTGTTGGTGCTGACAATCTTGACAATATATCCTTTCTGTCATCAGATGACAGTAACTAGTCAGTTGATTTAATGTATCTATGACTATGTTATCAATGTTCATTTTCTCTACCAACATCATTTGAACATTTGAACATAATAACGTTTGAGCCAATCAATGAGAACATTTGTCTGACAAATGTGCAGCAAATAACTAACACTTCTACCAGACGTAAGTTTCAGAAACACACATACTTATTCCATTTTCTTTGAGATGTGCAGCCAAGCCCTGGGCTTGAAACTCTGAGTCGTTGTCTCTCTTCCAGCATTCAAACTCTTTACATGATATGCCATCATGCTGTTCCTGCCACTGTACAAATAAACAGAGGATGTTCAAGATCTCCCTAAACTTCAAACATAACGTACATAACTGTAACATAAAACAGGAACCTAGTTCAAGCTTTCCTTGCTTTAAAGGAATTCTGACTATGGAGGGCACACGTTTTCCATGTTCTTAGTTCCATCAAATAATACATTATCGTGAATTGGTTCAAATATCCTCAAACATTTTAATCTGTGCTAAATCAAATAATGCTTGAGCTGAACAATATAACTCACAATCGCAAATTTCTTTAAAGCACCAGAATAAAAAAGAAACTCACGTTTCGATGTCTTAACATCTGAAGTTTCCATTTTAGAGGTATCAAGAAAATGTTCAAGAGGGTTTGTCATTTTGGCCTTGTTGGTCCTTTGAGGGACCTTACGTTCAATTGTTTACGATTTATCCTTCGTTCTCTCTTTGAGATACCAACTTTGAAAAGGGTTTCCTTTTATTATGAAGTTGTCTTCAAATGACCATTGACCTTCACTCAACTTCTATGATGCTTTTCATCAATGTTGGGCACCCATATACCATTTATGGAGCTAACCATTGTGTCCTTTTCTTGAGATGCCATGTTTACGTGTATTTTGATATTATGATGGACTCTCATGCACTTCATCAAGATTGCAAATGTATGGTTATCTGAAGCATAAAACTGGCACCAAATCCTATTGTAGAAAATGGTTACATGAAACATTAAAATGATATAAGTCAACTGTATAAACAATTCTGTTTGTAAAGTTTGCAACATTATAAAAAAGGAAAGAGGTAGTTCAATGGACATATATTCTTTTCAGTCAGGCAGAACTTACCGGTTTTTTGCAATTGAAGCACTGGAACTTTCTACAATTTGTGCACTGGATTTTAAGTTCACGCCTTTCATTTATAAATCCACTAGTGCATCCCTGTTATAGAAGAAAATAATATTTGAAAACAACTGCAGGGTTAATTAATTAATTAAGGAAAACACATTTCCTAGCAAACATTACATATCCCTAAATTGTTTCGTTGTGTCTGTGTCACATTAGTTGATTTGAGCCAATCATATCTAAGAGCAATATGATGATAAATGCTTGAAATTTCAAATGTGCGTTGAAAAAAACTCATGATGTTATAAATGTTACCCTAAAATCCATGAAATTAAAAGTAACATTTTACGAGACAAGAAACTCAGATCTTATTTCACCACTTTTTTTTTTATCTCTTTGAAACACACCTTCATGGTGTTACAAGGAAAGATCATTTACCGACTGCACACTAAATATTGAAAGTTTTTAAACATTTCCAATCTATCAGTTAACGAATTGTAACTCTAAAATAAACCTTTCAAATTAATATATGTACATTTAATAACTGTTTGAATATTTAAGCACTTGGGCAATGGTTTGGTTGCTTGAGGACATATAGGCTTACATTTGCACACCAGCGAAAGTTCTCGTCCTTTATCAAACCCCAAGTTACAAGCTTTTCTTGGTATAATTCAAAGTCTGCAGGATTCAGATGATGTTGCAACTGAGAAATTAATCGACAAAGAGAAGTTAAATGCAGCATTAAGTGTATCCGTCCTATACTCACTGTCACATATTAATGACGATCACCAAGACAAACAGCTACGGGAACAGAGCTTTTTGCGTGGCGGGGCCACGCCTCTGGAATGAGCTGCCAGCTGAACTCAGAACTGTTTCTAGTCTTACGACATTCAAATCAAAGCTGAAAACCTTCTTTTTTAGACAGCATTACTGCAATATTTAAACTGTGTATTAAATTCTTTTCATGTGCAATACTCCAACAAACTCAAACGTGCATGCTTTTTATTTTTCATACTCATTTATATTGTATTTTATTTTGCAATTTTACTACATATTTTTGTGTCATATATTGTTTATTTTTTTATTTGCTGTTACATAGTGTTTTAGAGCACTTTTGTGGATTTTACGCTTTACAAAATAAATTATTATTATTATTATTATTATTATTATTACTTTCATCCTAACAAGGAGATACAGTTCAACTCAGCTTGCAAAATATTGAGTCAATCAAACCTTAGTTTTCATTTATACAACCACATCTCCCATCTGCCACCTCACCCCACTTTACCCCCATTACGCCCTCCCTCGTGCTAAAAACAAAACAGTCATTCAAATCAGAGAAGAGTGCTGCTTATATATAACTTTAACTCTTAAACTAAACGACTCCTACCTCATAGAATGCACACATGCAATATTGAAGATTACTACGGTTACACTTTATGTAAATAGGCAGAATTGTAACATAAAATGTTATATTATTATTTATAGTTCCAAGATGCAACTTACCACCATTCCCAGTAACGCAAAATAATCTTGAAATTCCTCATCGGAACTGGCCTCAAGATTAGGCTCATTGCAAGATGGACAAGCAAATTTGTACATGCATTGTGTGGTTTGGGACAGCATTGTAAAGTTGTAAGTGAAGCATTCAGTACAGATATGACACTGGCAGAATGGATTCCCAATGAGCTGTTTTGATAAATTATAAATCCTTTGTCATGTCTCTCCAAGCTAGATATAATAACATTATATTAAAATAAGAATGCACATAGTAATTAATTGTAGTATAGGCGGACGTATCAAATGTTTTATATTTTAGCTGAGTTCACATCTCTGTAATAAGTCTGAGACAGTTCTAGGAAGATGATATTGATGGAGTGTTAGCTCAGTGGTTAACGCTGGTGCCTTCCAATCATAAGGTCACCAGTTCGAGTCACTCCAAGATTAATGTATGTCGTCCAGTTACAGAGTTGTTGACAATTGACAATTCATACTCATGAACGTTAAATATGAATCTAAGAGACTGACTTCAGTCAGCTTGCGGCTTTGATAAGCTAATGAGGCTTCTTCGCGGGTTCCTGCTTGCAGGAGGATCTAAATACATACAATCCCTAAACATCAATCCAGGAACTTTAGCAGATATTGTCTCAGTTTGTCTTAATAGCTTGAGATTCTATATACTAGTACGAAGGAATAGAATTTTTAAAGAGAGGAATGAATCCTGTACCTGACTCATAGCAAAAGTTGTAAAGCAAATAGAACAATCTTTAAAGAAGTTTTTAGCCCTTGCTAGATTCCCTCCAGATGACTTCACTGCTTCCATGCAGTCTTTCAGCCCATGTTGTTCTTCATACCTAAGATAGAAGAATGTGTCCATGGCAGCCTTTCCCATGTCTTCTTTAGACATTAAAACTCTTCGAATTAACTGAAGTGAATAAGAATAAAATCAAAGTAAGACAAAATTTGTAGTATTTAAAGGTTCAATGGAAAACTTAACTAAATTTCATAAACAGTATCAGCACACTCTGTTTCAACCTCGAGTTCTTAATTTTAAGAGAAACCAAACGCTCAAATCTGATTCGATCCTTTTTGCAATAATCAGCTCGTTTCAACATTAACATTTCTACAATGTGATGTGGAAATGTTTAACATTTTTACATATGATGTAGAAGTATTAAACGGACATGTTCGTGCTTTCACAGTTCACCCGTGAACAAATATCAAGTAATAAACAAATCAGTTCCATTACATATTTTTTTTTTACCACCGTCGGTGGTATATACCCCCCAGTGGTGTTTACCAGGATCTTTAATTATCAGTTAACATAAGGTGAATACATCTATATGCAGCTTTTTCTTTCGTTTTAACGAGTACATTGTTATTATTGTATTATCCTGCATGAAAAAACTATTCGATAGAAATATGACATTCCACTTTTTCGCATGTTTCTTTCTTGCCTTCATTTCTGTCGATTAGAACCAAGCTGAATCAGTGCCAAGGTTAAGTTCTGATATAGATTGTTCAATGCTTCTCAATGTGAAAGAAACAATAAGTAGTTTAATATTACTATCATATATTGAATACATGTATCATTTCACCTCTTTCTTTTTCGATTCATGTAGAATGCTCATCTCAATCCTTTCAATGGCATCCTCGGGACTACTTTCAAGACTTATCTGAAACATTTGAATATACAAAACATTACATAAAAATAGTCACATTTTTAGTATACAACTGATTTGATATATTAAAGACTCTGGAAGAGACCGTACAGTTGATTACATCATTGACAGTAAACAAGTTCTCTTCACTCTTCGCCTGCTTCAAATACATACTATGTATGTCCAGCATCATATATAGTGTTACAAATATTATTTCGTATCGTAAATAACGTATGTTAAATAACCAAACCAAATGGTGCTGAGTAATTATGATCTATGATGACAGAAAGGACATCTAAATATTTGTAAAATAAAAAAAAAACAGTTGAACTAATTATCTGTACATTGCAACTAGTTACTATTTTAGGGAGTAGATTACGCTTACAACGAAACCGCCTTGCGAGGAATTTCTGTTAAATGGTCCAATCTTTTTTCTGTCATGACTTGACCGGGATTTTCGGTGGTATCTGGAATCACATTCATCACAAAAACATCCCGAACAGGTTCTGCAATGGACTGATATGTTTTCTTCACCACAGATAAAGCAATATTTCTTGTTGGGGTCATCAAGTCCGACTTGGTTGGGATAACGAGTTATATCCAGATCAGTTGAACGAGAGGTTTTGTCGGAATTCATGAAGTTATTTAGAAAACGCTCTCCGTTGACGTGAGTCTGATTAAAGTACTGGGAGAATTCCTTTTGTAGAACCAAGAGATCTGCTGTAACCTCAGAGACTCTATTGAGATTTACAGTTTCGCAGGAATCTGGAAAATGATAGCTAGTTCGATTACGGCCTGTGTATCCAAGTGAAGCCAAAACCTCGTCGTATCCCTAAAGATACCAGAAAATATCAACAAAAGAGACAACGATTTCACTTCTTTCGAAATTGAAACTCAAGATATATGAAAGACATTCACCAGTGGAGTTCATGATGTGTTATTATATAATATGAGTCGGAGTTTGACTCCTTGGGCTCCCAGTGTTATCGTAAATTTGCTCAATAACATAGGCTTTTACTAAAGAAAGTCCTCAAAGATGACACCTAACCCAATCCATAACGTCTAACCCGTCGATATAATCTCATCTTCTCTCACCGCTATACAATACTTATCATCTGAAAGTTATTGTTTATGAATATTTGACATATTTACGATGTGCCATTAACGTGATGAGGGTTTAAATTGATGAAATAATTATAATGTAGTTTTAGTTTATCTGACTTAATTTGTTTTGATAGAAATTATGTAGCAAACACCCGTCTGAATTGGCAAGCTATGATATAATTACCTGTAACCTCAAGCAAGATGTTAATCCAAGGTGTTGCATATTTCATCGCAAACTCTCATCATGAACAATTGATTATATTGCTATACAATAGCATGATTACAATTTACACCCTTCATCCACAACTCAACAATAAAGTAAACATCATGTGTACATACATGTTTGTTATACTTAACTTTAAAAGGTTGGGTGTCAATTCAACATTTTGTAAAACTTGACAACTGTAATGGTGCATATTTATTATCGCTTACCTGCAGGGGCATCACTTTCTGTACAAATGTGCTATTATACATATTGATGGCCCTCCAACTTGGATGTTTGTTTGGTTTCAGTAAATTGACTCCATACTTGACAAGAACATCCACTCCAGCGGAAATAACGTTAACTTTACTCTTTTCCTGTGAAAACAAAATATTTTGACACGTGGGTTGAGATACTTTATATTTCAAAGAGGGCACAAACTGTTATCTATACTGCTAAAAACATGTGTAAGTAATGTATAAGTTACAGGGCAAGACGTTTCGATCCCAGCCGGATCTCCCTTACAAGCAAACTGATAGGAAATCAGGTTAAGGACACATTTAAACTAGACAAATGGACAGACATCAACATTGGACAAATGAACAATGGGTAGAATACAAAATGGTCTGAACATTGGCATTTGAACTAGCTACAGTAACTAACCATGTTACTTCCATAAATACCCCAGTATGCTAATCGCTATAGTTATTTTATTTAAACCTCTAATCATATTTTGGCAAATACAGGGGCACATTTGCATATGGCTAGGCGAGTTCACATTTGTTCATGTTTACTAAACTTGCGAAACATTTTTGTATTGATAAAGGTATTTATAAACGATTTGGCAATCAATTCTTTGGTTTTTTTACACATTCAATATATTGGTGTTATCCAAATGTTTAGCTCATGTGGTACGGATTTATAGTTGTCAATTACTGGCTCCCGTCATCTCTTAGTTCCTCATATACCGTGCCACATTTTAGACTGATTAGAAAACTTTCTTCTAAATTGTATAAGAATTGAAAATGTAATATATACTCACTTGTAAGTTTGAATTCTTTGAAATGAAGTCTAGAACAACACCATTGGCGCATTTCACTCGAAGAGGTTCATCGATGTAGGCAAGTTCCTCAATAAGGCTCTGACATGGCTTGATGTTACCGTGGCTTTTCTCAAGGGCCAATACCAGTTTCTCTTTTAGCATTAGGATCGCAGACGACCTTCCCTTTGAACTCTCATTGTAGATATCTTCCTCATCTTCTGTGCAGCTTGTGTTTATATCTATTTGGCCTTGCATTCCGATCCACGACTTGAATGCCTTCATACTTACGAACAGGTACGATCAGTTTAAATTGAAAATCACCATTCACATACCGCCGTTAAACTGAAGGCAACACTGAAATAAATCGGACGAAGTTGATTGAAGCCATAAAACAGCTTTAAGCTACAAAATGTAACCTATAACCCTTATCCCTATAATTTACATACGATCATACGTTATACGATAGATAATCACATTAAATACCCGAAGATAATTGTTACACATATTAAACCCGAAATGAAAAACTGCATCGAGGTACGATGATGGAACCAGTCGATTTTTTAGCAATCAAACATGTCTTGAATCTTTGACGTCCGACGACCTTCTTCATCTGCAGTACACACAATTGAGCAACTTAACTAAGTATGCGCCAACCATTCAAAGTTACCTATACTTTCTTTACAAGGTTTTCTGATTTTGACTCAAGACACGATGGTCCTCATACTTAATATTGCTTAGGACATCCAGATTTAAAGATTGATATATCCTAGTTTGCCTTCCTGAGAGACTGGTTACAAGGTTTTAAAAATTGTATTTTTCATGACCTCAAATGACTCTGGTCTGGACAAAAGATACTAAACGTGATTTGAATGAATGTGGGGGCGAAGACTTAGTGAGACCAACTCAAGTTTTCCTTCGATTGATATTTATATCTGTTCATTGTAGGCTCTCCTTTCATGTGTTAAACTAGCGACATTTAAACTTATGATTCCATGTGTGTGTACAATTAAAATGTTAAGAGAAAAGTTGTAATACTATGCTTCTGCTAAACCGTAAGGTTCAAGGAATCAAACTTGGGTGTATGTCTGGGTGGGTATTGTATGTTGTACCTCCGTGATTGATGGTAATTCAGTTAGCAATTGCCGTGAGACCATTGTATACGCAAATTTTCGGGTGAGTCAACATGGATCAAACTCTGTAAACCTGATTGCTCAAAATTTAAAGCTTGAATTACATGCATACTTGCTACACTAATGTGAGTACAATAAAGAGTTTGTGGTCTGTGTCGTCCAAATGTCATTAGAGCTCAACAGAAGTGAAAGTGTCGTGAAACAAAAGACACAAGTTAAAAACCTTGTAACCATACAAACACCTAAATAAAGCATGCATGAACTTGCTAGGGTCTTGTGATTGGGAGGGGGGGGGGGGTGGGTTGTAGAATCATAATATTACACTTAGAATAATAATTTTTTAAGTGGGCCCGATTCTTAAGGAGGGGCCCGTGCCGTACCGCATCATAATACGAGTGTGTTGTAAATTATTTGTACATTAAGTAAGCTATTGGGCACTTAGAAATATGCAAAGGTACTAAATCGAATGCCGTATTCAGATAACTTTAAAGTTAATCTGTAGCAATTTACAACTTTATTATGGGTTGTGCAAGGAGTAAGAAACAAGATTTCGGTTAACCTTAAGTTCGAATTTCGTCAAATCTTGCAATAATGTAAGCCTAAAATTAAAAATATGAGAAAAAACCTAATATTATTGGCTCAGAAATCAGAATGATCCTGTCAAGAGTGCGATCAGCTTTAATTATTCTGAGAGATGTTGCAGAGATACAATTCTCCAACTGTCGTGTTTGTGACCACCGATTTTCCAACTAGTACAACTTAACCAATTATTGCTGGGGTGAGACACTCCCCCACCCCTCCCCCTGTAGTTACGTCCCTGGCATTAGTGCAAGAACCTTTAATTGCTGATCACTTGAAGTTAATAACGGTCAACGCTTCGAAATGTTGTGTGCACTTCATTTTACTGTTGAATGTTCTCATATGCAATCACCAAGTTAATTGCCTTTTCGGGTCTAAAAGTTGTATGGCGTTACGCAGTCCTTAATCTAGTTAAAATGTGGCTCTTTTCCAGTACTAACCAGCCGAGGAAAAGAAAACATGGTTACTTTATGGTGTTGTCGTACCCATTGTTTAATGTTATAGACATTTTGTGTTGTCGTGTTGTCAATGTATCTGACTATAAACACAAACCTTTGTCCTGCGTATTATATTGTATGGTTGTGTACTGTAACTGATATTAACTGTATTTCCGTGTTCGTCAAAGTCAAGCACGTAGTTATAGAAATTTGTCCTTGCCTCGAGCAGTTTCAATCCCGACCTTTACAAGTATCATTTTTTCTTTTTTCTGGCGGAATCTGGACAAACCATCGATGACATCACGTTGTTAACAGACAGAACTAAACAGCTTGTCAAAGTCATTGAGATCGTCGCCACCGCTATCCTATTAAAAGAACATCATAGCCATTGTCATTCCAACGCGATTTTAACGTATACCATCGTACATTTTAGCGGACTACTGCAGCAGATAGGCCTATTACGTTTACTATGTATAGTACACAGTTTATAATTCGTATATAGAGCATATGTATTAAGTTGTAGACTACGCTCACCTGAATGAGAAACGGACAAGGATTCACAGTTTGTTCGAGGATGTTATGTAGTTTATCAACGATGGTCTACGAACAGCAAGTTAAAGGAGATGCAATGCCTGCCTTCAATGGTGTTATAATAACGTGCACGTTCCGTGATCCATAATGCATTGGGACAGTGAGCATGTCTACGTCATATCCGTAGATGCATTATCCGTCTTTTTTTGTCATCGTTGATAAAACCGAAAGCAAAACATTTTCATTCCCTATATTTTCTTTCTGTATTGGTTTAATACTTCAAATGTAACTCCCGTTCACTAAGCTGCTTCCTAACTTCAATGACAGACATTTGCTCAGGGGTGGCGGGATGGCGGAGTGACGAGGTATAGGAGTGGCTGGGTGTCCAAACGTTAGGGCCGGTGGCGCAGGGCATGAAGTTCGATCATCCTCATCCCATAGATTTAAATCTTTTTCCACCGCTCCTGATCCTGCTAAGTATGTTATGGGGCGAGGTAATTAGTGAACGAGGTGAGCCCATTGAGAGAGATCTCGTTGATGGTGAAGCGCATAAATTGAGGAGGGGTAAGGTGGGTAATGGTTTGCCGTAGTAGGCCTACATCCCATGATTAAGCAAGCGCAAATGAAGCACTCTAGCTGAAAGCTACACACAGGATACCTATCAATAAACCATGATAATTCTTATAAAGCCTAGTTTTATGACACCCCGCGGCGAAGTTCTTCTGATCTAAGTTCTGATAATTCAGGTCAACATGTCATGTTCTTTACGAATAGCTTGTCTGTACCATTTGTTTCAAGGGGAAGATCGAAATATGACATAATTCGTGGCAAGTAAATGTAATCTTGATTTTGCGTGAGCGTGAACTGCCCAAGGTGATTTTTTTGTGTGTAGGCCTACTGAAAATATATAACAATGCTTATTCAGGGCAGGGTTTAACTCAATGTTTCCTCCCCGGAAGTCCGAGAAATTGGAAACGGACGTCGTTGGGCCTTTTAACATGTTTACTTGTTTTCAAAGTTTTCACGATTCGATTCTACCACCATGAACCCAATGACTCAAGTTATTGATAGGTGATCTTACAGTTCATTTTCTCAACTGTGATACCACTAAGCAATGATAATGTCATTAGCCCCCCCCCCCCACCCCACCCCACCCCACCATCACCATAATTGTTGTCTTAAGCAATGACCTTGAATAAATATCCCTTACATTAAAATTAAAATTGTCGCAACATATATGAAAAGATGGAATATTCAAACTTGCCTGAAGCCAAATATTTTAACAAATATCCTGTTTCCATTTGAAACATTATCATTTGTCAGAATCTAATTTTTCCCCTTCAGACTATCGTGCATTAGCTTGTTCGCGTCAACCAGAGCCTGTGAAATAATATACACTTGTCTTGCAAAACTATACACAATTTATGAAAGACATAAACAGATGATTCTACCACGGTACCTACTGCAGTAATACAATGCGCGTGAGCTTGAACTTCGGACTAAACGATGACGAACCCAACTCAACAGGAACTTGTTCAAACAAATTTACAGACGGAATTACTGGCTTTTATGAAGTAGTAAATTCTACTGGAATGCACGTACGAACCGAAAGCATCATCACTTGTGGTTTTTATGCAGTATTATTATTATGAAAAGTAAACATTTGAGTCTTAAATGTTTACTGATCACATCTATTCACGCAGATACTAATAACTCCATATTGCAAGATAACTGTTCACCTAATAGATAAAGCTATAGTCAATCGCTAACTGGTACCCCCCCGGTATAGACGAGGTTTAAATATCGAACATTTGATCTGCTTTATCCATAGTATGGTAACTATCCAATATCGGTGGTGGGTGGAAGGTGGTGGGTGGTTACAACAAGAAAGTGTCTTGCAGACTGTTAAATACGTGGCGTAGCTATGCCCCATCCCCCGGCACATAAAATATATTTGTGTGTGCCCCCCCCCCAAAAAAAATAGAATTTTCTTTTTAGAGAATTAGGTTCGAAAAGTCATTTGCCTGCCCGCTGGTGCATGCTTCTTTTTGATGACCTAGATTACTCTTTACGTTATACAACTGCATCAGATACCGCCAGGGGGTTAGCTAGACTTCTTTTGAAGGGGCCCAAAGGTTTTCCAGTTGGCAGGCAGAACCTACTTTCTAAAACATATCAAACATTTTTCTGGTAAATTTTGGAAGCCGGAAGCCCCCCCCCCCCCCCCTAAAAAAAAAACCCGCAAACATCATCATCGTAACGTAAGAAATAAGACATTAAGGCAATTGAGGAATTGGTCTCCGTCAGATTAACTTAACCATTGCTTGTGAAAATAATTTTAATTATACCATATTCTTTTACCAATTCCAAACCGCTACCATCCTTGTTTGCTGCTACAGAATAAATTGAGGCGGGTGTAGTTTACTGGATTTTCAGCCTTCCCACAACAGACAACCCCAATGTTGTTATTGATATATATAGAATTGAAAGACTCTGATAGAAAGATTTTACTTTAGTGAAAATATGTGAAATGCAAAATATGTTACAATAATTTTATATTTCCATTCTGCACCTCATTTGCAAACATTTATATATATAT
>JAIPMN010107714.1:0-17222 GCA_020650975.1 Apostichopus californicus | reverse complement strand
GCACGTTGCAACTATGTGGCATATCTCTGGAAGCATGCTCATCTAAGAGATCCGCTGGAGAACATTCAACCCACAGATCATGGCTGGAAAGAGGTTAATGGACTTTACCTGCCACTTTGGTTTACCAGCAGTCAAATGCCAACTGTGCTTTCTGAGACCATGGAATCAGAAGATGTCTCAAATGGAGAAGAAGATGACTCTGATGACGATAGTATTTATAGTGATTCAGAGGATGAAAATGACAGTGATGATAGTGAAGACGACGGAGAAAACTGATTCAATGATGACAAAAAACAAAACTGAACTAACTAAAGGTTACTTCTTAATGGTGAATGGTAAAACAAGTATAATTTAATCATAGTGTGGTTATAATGGTCATCTTTCGCCATAAAGTGGCCAAAAGTCACGCGTGTGGTAAATATTAGGGCATTTTCCTTTAATCAGCACCCTCTTTACATAAGACAAGCATGTCAAAACATCCAGACCAGAAATTCATAATATTTTACCAAAAATGGTCCAAAAACGTCATTTTTGGCGAAAAATTTGTAAAAATTGGCAAAATGTCATGAGTGGCGTCAATAACAGTGCTTTTTTTGGACTCGGCACCCTTTTTTACATAAGATAAGCATGTGAAAACATCCACACCAGAAATTCTGAATATTTTACGAAATATCGTCAAAAAACGTCATTTTTGGCCCAAAATTGGCTAAATGTCATGAGTGGCGTCAATAACAGTGCTTTTTTGGGGAATCAGCACCATTTTTTACATAAGATAGACTTGTCAAACCTTCCTCTCCCAAAATTCTGATTAAAGCCACCTATCTCCTGGAATAATAAGTTAAGTTACGAATTAGTACAAGTTAGCAGCAACTTTGGTACATCATATATCAATCCTAACCTTACATCACACATAGTTTACAACATATGGCATATGGTGTAGTGCATGTTCTAGAAATATGTTGTTGTTACCTGTACCAGTGTGCAGTGTCACTACTTGGTACATAATTTATACAGTGCCAAGTAGACGAATGTATTATCTTCCCTCGGTGTGTAATGTAACATATGTAGATTAAATTGACATTAGTTGCCCACCTAACCCTAATGGAAAAATGTTTTACTCTTGGTACCAGTTCATAATGTCCATCACAAACTTAATTTTTAATCATAATATACCATAGAATCCACATGTCATATGTGATACATCATCCTTCTTAAATGGGCATTAAACATATAATCTCCATTGTCCCAAGGGCCACTGCATGTTTCATTTTAAGACATGGATTGTCTTAAGTTGCTGCTGTAGCATAGGTTATAGCATGGAGACCCCAGTTGGTATGTACTTTGCTTGTAGCTAATGTGTCAAGGTATAAAGTAGTAGAATATAGCTTCCCTTAATATTCAAATGGAATGTGGTATACCTCTCCATCTTAATGGTGAATGTAGATCAACCCAATGATTGCATCAACAAGTAGTATGTGATACATCATTCCATCTTCAATGAACAAAGTACATTGTTTCTCAATTTGGTGTGTGTGAGTATAGAAATGAGTACTTTCTACGCACTGATGCTCAGAGTCCCCAGTTGGTATGTACTCTGATTGTAGCTAATGTGTAAATGTATTAAGTAGTAGAACATAGCATTCACAAACATTTGGTATGTGACTCATCCATCCTTTCATGAATGTGCATTACATAGTTGTTCTAGTCTATGGTTTGTATTTAGTGTAGCTGTTACAGTGTTGACCTAATAATGTCACTGGCTTTTAAAAATTGTCTTCCATTTTCCACAGCACTCGGCATAAATTTAAAGGTGTATACATGGTGTTTAATGTTGTCTTATTTCTTGTGATATTTCATATTAATCATTATGTTATTTGAAATTGTTTTAACGAACAGATTGGGAACCAAAAGCCTCTGCAGTAATTCAGCAAAAACCAGAAGTAAACGACTATGACCAACCTACAGATGTGTTTGGAGAAACTCATACAGGATGTGAGCAATATCAGGAAGTGGCAGACCATGATAAAAAAAAAACAGGCACAGAAGCAAAAGCCCCTGCAGTACTAAGTCAAGAATTGCAAGCAGCAGAACCAACCACCAGATGTGGAAAGAGAGGCTCATGTAGGATCTACAATGGAACCGAAAGTAGCACGAGAGGTCCAGCCAACAGATATTGAACTTGAGCAAGAAGTGGAAGTAGCAGACCTAGTGAGAGGATACAAAGTTCTTGAAAGAAGTAAGAACCAAATCATGAACAATGATCAACATATCATGTTATATGTGCAGATGCAAGTGATTCTTTATTATATTTATGTGCATATCATGCTTTATGGAAAGCAACTAGTCATAATCTTCATATGAAATACATGTCTGTTTGCTCAAAGTAATAACTTCCAAGATGGATAGCTCACAGCCTAACACCAAGTGTTCTCTTAAATACAGTTTGTTATGTTTTGGGAAAGTGTTAACACAAAATTCAAGCAAATATATGTGCTTCTGGCTATTGCAGGTGTTCCATAGTTGATTATTACTTCATAATGAAATGTGCCAATCACTGATCTTTTCATAAATCAAAGATGTCAGTTTGCTGAGGGCATGTTTTATTGAAGAAGGCGAAGATGATGGTCAAAGCGATGAAGACTCATGAAGTTCTTCAGATGAAGGAAGTGAATATTTACCATCTGAAGAGGAACAATTGGTACCACCATCAGATAAATGAAATGATTAATTCGTAAGATATCCGAACCTTAACCTACTCCTTGGATCTGATGTGGATACTACAGAGTCACAGGAGACTGCAAAGTTCAACGAGGAAGATAGTTCTGGCCCACCTATACTTCATGTTAAGGCAACGAGCAACTCAGATGTTAACTACTTGTGAAGTATAAACCTGTGGGAAGTGTAGATCCAGCAGAGTTGGTTTGTTTCTCTAGAAGCACACCTGTCCATTACAAAATAAGCATAGTGATGCTGGAAAGAAGAAAAGAGGAGACAGAGTCAGAAATGGTACCATGCTGTTACCAAGCCCATCAAATTTGCATTCAGAAGTAACAGAACTTTTGTCTACTCTAAAAAATCACAATGTGTCAAGAGTGAATACGAGTGATGAGCTCATTCTTCAGTTTGCCAAGTGGGAGAATCTAAAACTAGGCCATGATTCTGAAGAACAAAACTACACGCGCAAAAAGCTACGAGATGTTGCGAGACTCTTAATTGAAGCCCGTTTTGTAAGTAAAGATGAAAACCAAACCCTAACTGAACTGATTCATCCTGCAAAATATGACATCGTTGTGACTGCTGCGCGAAATTTAGCAGGATTTGATAGCAGCACACATACATACAAAGTATCCAGTCTTGCAATAAAACTCGGCCATTCCCTGAAGAAGTGTGCTCTTATCGTAAAAGCTGAAGGATTGAAATCTGGAGATGAAAATGGTGTTAATAAATCCACACAGTTTCATGAATTATGCGATGTGAAATGGACAGAGGATATATCTGTCCATACCCATCGTACACAGAGAATAAAAGAAACAAAGCAAATGCATTGCCTCTAGCAGAAGATGTGGTTTGTCTCACATCCTACATGAAAGAAACATGAAAAGTACAAAGGAAGCTTGTGAAGGAAGGAACATGTGACAGTTTCACAGCTTGAAAATATCGGAATGAACTTACTCTGACACAAGTGCTGCTCTTCAACAGGAGAAGACAAGGTGAGATCTCAAAAATGAGTGTTGGTGACTTCAATAGTAGATGCATTCCTGAATCTATTGACTATATTTTTGATTCTCTTAGCTACTTTGAGAAAGAGTTGTGCAGGACATTCAAAAGAGTACATATTGTTGGGGAAAAGGGAATGACAGTTCCTGTTCTGGTAAGTAAAGAAATGGAGGAATCAATGTCGTTGCTACTTAGTAGCAGAGAGAACGTTGGTGTAAGTGCTGAAAATCATTTTATGTTTCCATCAATTTCAGCTGGTCACATTGGAGGTTGTGACTATTAGAATGTATTCTGTTTTGTGTGGGCCAACTAGTCAACTTTGCTGCGATCTACATCTTTAAGGAAGCAGATTGCCACGGTTAGTCAAGTGCTGAACCTCAAAGACAATGAGCTTCACATACTTGCCAATTTTATCGGTCATGATGTACGAGTACATCGGAAGTTTTATAGACTACCTGATTGCACGCTGCAGGTTGCGAAATTTCCAAATTACTCGTTATCGCTGGAAAATGGTAGAAGCTGAAACCATGCAGACAAATCACTTGATGAGATAGACACAGAAAAAGATGAAGGTAAGGAATACCACATTTGACATTTCTTGGGAAAATGTGCACGTGCACATTCGTCTCCATGATGCAAGCCCCAATTGTTTGTACAACATGTTGGATGTTGTTCTTATTAATGATTCCTAGTTGTACAAACAATCCCAGATATAAATGTTGTGTAAACCCTGAAGCTCTAAATATGTCAAGCACTATCATGTATAATGACAGCAAACCACTCCTGACTGCATTGCTTAACAAGAACCGAAAGGCACCATGGTTCCTTCCCTTTAAGATGATGTTGTACAAAAGGCGTAGTGAGGGAAGGCATGTGCCTCTTAAACATGGTTAACACAATTGTGGCTGACCTAAAGAGCGCACCCTACCAGTGCATCATGCCGAAAAATATGGTTTTTGTCTGATTAATTTGTGATAAGGTATTGCATCTTCTTCCAAAAACAGTGTTGTGACCTTCATTAACCTTTACCAAGTTCCAAATAAAGTTGGCGTAACTTATGAATTCTTCGCCCCAACCAACGCATCATGTCTGAAAATCTGGCTTTTTAACAAATTGATCTGTGAAGAGATATTGCATATCTTTTGGGTCGAAAAACAGTTTTCTGAACTCATCACCTTTAACATCTACCGAATAATTTTGGCCTAAGAGCCACAGACCAACGAACATGATATATTAAAAGTCACAGGTACCTGTTTAAACATGTGGTAGCTGGTATGAGCTAAAAAAAATGAGGTCGTAAAGAAATTAACAAGTGGTTGAATTTCGTCCTTGTATGACCTCAAACTTTACTATAGGTCTAACAATGTTTAGTCATTCGAGCTCAATTCCTGATGACCTCTAAAGGATCTTCAATATATTGAGCCGAAATGTTTACCATGTGGACCAAGTTCGATGTGATTCCAAAAATGTGTAGTACTTTGACCTCAATTTAACCCTTCATGACTTGAAATGACCTTCAAAATATTTGGAACCAAATGTTTACAGTATGTACAAACTTTCAATCCAACAATCTTTAGTACGTTGGCCCCTGGCCTATATGATCCAGAGCTGACTGTAGGCCCCAAAACGTAAACCAGGCAAAGGAATCATTGCTATGGCTACTATTGAGACAAAACCCACATCCCTGTACAAAGCAATCTGTACGAAATACATTATTTTGAGTGAAATAGCTCATATGCAACATACATGACATTGGATTTGAAATGATTAAAACTGCAAACACAGTATTATTAACATGGCAAAACTTAAAGATTGTACAATACAATCTATATGAGAAGAATCAGTTACACCCCAAATTCCTGAACACCCCGAAGGTACCACTACCACAGTTTAGCTGTGGCAAACCGTCGACATCATACCGTGTAATCTGTAGGAGAAGCGGTGTTTGGAGTATTGCACTAAATGGACCCTAACAACACAGGGTATTGTTCAGTTTTAATATCATGAATTGCCTGTTCAATGATATCTCCACTGTGGTTATATTCTGCTTCCTTGTCTTTAATCTTGGATTCTACCTGAAGGTATCGTTCTTGGTACGTATCACATGACTCTATGATATTATTCTCAGATCTCCAAGGAAAAAACAACATAAGTTGCTCTCTGTAGTACTTTTCTGCATCATTTTCCTTGTTAAACCCAACATATCTGATGATCTTGGCTTTGTTTCTTTTTCTAAACTTGAATGCACTAACTGTGTAGCATTTTACCTCACCAGTATCCTGCATATCATTGTCATAAGCATTATTATGTGATTCATAGTCATGGTTAGTGCTGTCTTTGTTAAATTTCATAGAATGGTCATCAGCATGTTTATCTAATTCATAACCATTGTTAGTACTCTCATGGTTCTTGTTGTCACTAGTGATATCGAACCAAGCTGCAAAGTCTGCAAGGCAATAATATTGTAGTGCTTTAGGTCGGGCAGCATACTTCCCGATGAGTGATACATTCAATATCTGTACAGTAATCTGGCAATTGTTGAATATATTCCAATGGTTTGATCAGGATTGTTAGATCTTCGGATGGTGAGGTAGTTATAGACACAAAGTGCCTGGAGGCTTTTCTGAGTGAATTTGTTATACCAAATACACTGCTTCTTGAGCACTCATTTCAACATGAATTAGGAATTTGTTTCCAATGTGTCGTACTTGCTGTTTGATGTCCATATTCCTTTCTCTTGCTTCTGTTGTTGCACGCTGCATAAGATTACTGATACCTCTTTGTCCTTTGCTAATGTAAGATACAATATACATGGCACATGCATATGGGTCCAGCACATATTGAATATCCATATTAGCTCTCCAACTTTCTAGCAACACTTTATTGTAACCATTAATCCTGACTTCAGATTGTAATCTTTTAAGAAAGATTTTGTCTAATGTTATGGATGAACGTATAGCAAGAATGTAGTCTCTTTCTGTGCTTCCCAACTTGGTCAACATATATTCAAATGTGTCAGTAGTAATGTCTTCAGCAAGTTTAAAGTCATCGAAGTAAGCCTTTATGCACTTGTACAGTTCTGTAGTATTAACATTGCCTTCAACTTCCAATGCTGTTAAAATCATGGTTCTAGGCATTGGTGGGATAGGAAAGCGGCAAACACCTTGTCTCTTTTTCCTGCATGTCTTTGCATGGCTGTCAGATTGCAAGTTAACAGTTTGGTTCACTGTGTCAGGTATGTTACATGTCACATATTGATCAATAAAAGATGCTACTTCTGTAGGGGCTGCATTTACATATAAAGGTGCATCTTTGACCCAAACTAGCATGTGAATGTGTGGAGAACCTCTCTGTTGGAACTCAAGTCTGTAGAAATGATCAATGATCTCACCAATTGGATGATATGAACTATACAGGAAATTACTCAAGAACCTACGAAACATGTCATCAAAGTGACGTGCACATGTGACAGGGTCAGATTTCTCATTCCAATTCATGTTTTAGAGTTCTTCATCTGTGAAATGTTTGTTTTTGACTGTTCTTCCAAGGATTTTTAGTAGGTGAAGCCACCTTGTTTCAGCAGCAGAGAATGACAGAAACCATGTTGGGATTCCAAGTTGTCGAATCATTGCAAACAGTTCTTTCTTGGACTTTTCCCAATAGGGAGGGGATCCTCGTAATGGTCGGAATACTCTAAATCCTTCATCTAGGGTCAATATTTGGTTGATACTTTCATTTGTTTTGAAACGTTCAGCAGTTAAATTTCTTCCCTTGTGTTTTTTTCTTTCGCATACAAAGTGTTATTTTCCGCTGTATTTGGCCGATTTGTAACTTTTTGATTTGTACAATATGTCAGGGATAGATTTGGCAAATCTTCTATCTTTGTGACGTAATTCGCACTGACATATTGTGCTGTAATGTACTTTAACTTTTTGTCACTTCTTGGCTGTCCACATAATAACGTTGGAAAAGCAAGTATTTCAGAAAGAATGTCTTGAAACAAGCCCATAGGTCTATTTCCCTCATCTGCTGCTACGTTGGCTTTGTTCATTGAAATTCTGGTGTTAGCATAGTATCTGAATCTGGATTGTCTTCATTATTGGTTTCAATCGAAGGAGTTGCACCTACTGCTAAGTCAGCATTCTCATTTTTGTCAGATTGTTTTTCGGGAGGTTCTATGAATTCGTGCCAATCATCATCCATCTGCTGTATCGTTTCATAGTATAGGTCTTTGTGTTATTTAGTGAACATTTCATATAGAATCTGGAAACTTGTGATTTTTTACTTTCTATAATCACACTGAACAGAAAACAACCTGTTTCCAATTTTTTTAATTTCTGTCCAGTGGCAAAATTAAAGATGGCCGCCAGTATACCGAAAAAGCAATAAATCGTTATATTTGAACCAACGTATTCAATATATGCACAATGTTAAGCTTATTGTGGACATGCTTTTCATTACAATATTTGTGTATCTTCATATGGTTGCATGACATAGACTGTCTTCAGTGTTTTCATTCATATACAAATTTCTGAAAAATACGATTTTTATATCTGTACCATAATTATTTACGTACATGCATGTATAATGATTACAATATATTCTTTTCTTCCAAGTATGTTACTTCTTTAAGTTTTCAATGTTTTCATTAATGTCGTACAGTAACTCCAAGATGGTGGCCGCCATATACATAAAAATAAAGCCATTTATCAACATACTTGTGTTATGGAAATTTACCTAGGCATGTTATGTATCTAACAAACATAGGGGAAACAATATATGGTGTTGATACACATATCAAATTGTATGCTTAATAATACATGTATCCGAATGCTAGTTATCTGCCACGTTATTAGTCGTCGCTGTCATTATCACTCTCTGTCTCTCAATTGTAACATTAGTGCATGATCCTTCAGCACCTTCACACTTGCAAAGCTCTGTGCATGACAGATCATTGGTCTTGCAAGAACACCGTCCACTGCATTTGCTGGGAATACATGAAAACTTCACGAGGCCGACGACAGCCTCTGGTACCGGTGGAACTTTCGACGTCACAGGAACACAACGTCCCTCATCTAGTTGTTTCCATCCCAACAATACTGGATCCAGAAGACTAGGAACAGCTACTGTGTCCTGCACCCAAATCAGTTATGGATCCTTGAGTTGGAGATAGTTTCTCTACACCCTGGTTGCCTTTCAGTTGCTTGAAGTTATGCCAGCGGAGTGCTTTAGCTGATTCATAACCAGGTTTGAAGAGCTGACACACGAACTTTTCACAACCAGCCAACACTTCCGGAGATGGATACACACCAAGCTCAGTTAGTGCATGGATTACGTCATCACTAGCCTTCATGAAGGATTTCAAGCAAGTAGGCTTTCCCTGGATGTGGCCAGTGGTATCACATCCAGTGAGCGCGTGGAATCCTGGCAAAGCTGCTGCACGTTCTGCGCCAATGGCCATGTAGATAGGTTTGAGTTTAATATTCCGTCGTCTATCACCAGAGCCCATGATGAGGAGACTCTCTGTGTTGAGGTCTGGCACCCTGCGCAGAGCGAGCACCAACACATCTGTGTCAGAGGAGTATATGTGTGGTGTATTACCCAAACTACTCACTGCTACTGCGTACATGACCAGTAACGTGTCGGCTTCCTCCTGTGTACTTGTGATGTTCACCATGTTGGATTGGGAAGACATAACACCTTTGTGTGTGTGGGTAGTGCTCGGCAGTTTGCACAGCTGGACAGCTTTTTGTGCAAGGTATAGCACGAGGTTGGCTTTCGTTTCCTTGGTTCCTAAGAATACCTTAAAGTCTTTGATAGGTGTGAAATCTTCAATTTTGTATCCCTTGTCTTGTGCTCTTCCTGCTGTTCGCGTGGAGTTTGTAGCAGTGTAGTTATCGAATAATAAGTATATGTCACTGTAGCGACTTGTTGTCAACACTTGGAATGAGCACAAGAGCAATGCCATCTGTTACGATGCCGGTCAAGACATTTGCTGATTGACGTGGGATGATCGGCTCTTCTATGGATTCTTCAGAAGTATCTGTCCCCTTAACCACTCCTTCCAGTTCATGGATAAGGGCAGACTTGCTTGTAGTAGGTAGCAAAGAACCATCGGGCCTCATGAGGCTTGCATTTGTAATGGGCAAATTCAAGGGTTCTCACAATGTCCTGCAGGTCCAGTTCTCTTGATGATTTTCCAACGAGCAGCAAGCGAACGAACAGGGAGATAGTTGCTTTCAAGCTGACTACTTCGGAGGATGCCTTTAAACTTTTACTTTTGCATCCATCTTTCCAAGTCAGATACTTGAGTTCGACATTTTGTCCCACGTGTTCTTGTTTCCATGACCTTTTCATTAACATATGTTGCAAGTGCCTTGTGTCCGCGTACCTCCATGTCCAAAACAGCACGATGCACTGCCGTTGGCATTATCCGCTTGGTGACGAAGTTGACCAATTTCATTTCAGATCCATCATCATGTTCTGGTGCATTGAAGGGGTTTGCACTGCCTATGGTGCTTCTTTGGGATATAATCTGATATGTTTAGCATACGCTCGGTTTCTCCAGCCAGCCTTGCCAGTTCTGGGGAGCTAAGGCAATATTTGAGCAGACCCTGGGGATCGGTGGTTAAGCCAGAAATGGCACCTTCACCTTTGTGGATCTTGTTAACATTTTCCTGTGCGTGTTCAGGTCCAATGGATGTGAATGCAACAGGGTTCGTACTGACGACAAAGTCACCACTCTTGAGCTCTTGCCATATCGACGGATGGCTGCTTTCCATGTGATACATGTGTGCGATGTAGTCGGGAAATTTATGTGGATAGTCATGCCTGTTATATGCGAAAAAGTAGATGCGCATTTTTTCCAATGAGGCAAGGTACAAGAGCTAGTTATGGTCGCGGGTACCTCGCATGAAGTAGGTGGAGTAGGTGGAGTAGGTTGTTGACCTGTCTCATATGCATACGAGCCCACTTGTACATCGGGTACTTCTCGTTCTCATGGTCGAATGCTTGTAGCATTTCCACCAGCTTCAGATCGGATGCCAAGTTCAGCAATTCACGATGAGCTTGAGCTATATCTAGACCATTTTGACATGCTGTTTTTCCATTTTCTATTGCAGACGTCAGTTTGTTGACAAGCGCAGAATGCCTCGATCCACAAATCAAATAGAACTTGCATGGTGATCTGGTGAGCATCCAAGGCTCTGTTGTGGTGCTTTCCATTCAGTATCTGTACTGCAGTTACGCTACTGTACAGGCCGGCTTCAATCCATGCTTCATCTGGACCGCTGCTCTCAAGAGTTGCTCCAAGACACCGTAAGGCACAGAGAACTGCATGGAAAGGACCGGGACTTGGGATAATGTTGGCTTGGAACTGTAGATCCAGGAAGCTCAGTTTTCCAACACTTTTATACAAGTCCATATCTAGCCACACAAGTATTGGCTCATTGTCCTGATTATCTCGGGCCAACAGTTTTTGGAGATTAGAGAGCTGAGTCAGGGCTGTGGTAAGGGTCGTCCACTCATGGGCTGGTGCATTTACGAGGGGCAGTGAACGCACTTTGTCCAGTTTGATAGCTTCAGTGTTGGATGCTGACGTACGCAGTAGTGAATTATATGCTGTCCAGACAGGGACAAGTTGGTGTCGCACATGAATCACTTCACCATCTCGAGAGCTGTCGTATGGTTCAGCTAGCTCAATAACTGGATTGGCAATATTGCGATGGTAATGGCATACCAACAGCCATGATAGGTCATCAAATGCAGGTCCTCTGAGCTGTTCCTCGTTCATCCCCAGTTTGAAGTTCGGATTAGAAGGTCTCGTGGGAGGTTTAGGAGTACCTGTTATGTTGCTCGGAATCAGTGCGGCGACAGTAATGGGGACATCCTTCAACGATCTTCCCGATTTGTTGTGTGTAGGGGTTGCATACTCTTGCTGATGCATGGAAAGAATTCCTGCCATCAGAGGTATCAACCTTGGCATCAACATTGTCAATTGAGAATCGCAATCTTCGTTTGTTGTGGAGCCCTGGTGGTAAATAGTTTCCATTGTTCTTCTCCATGTTCAACTGTACCCCTTCCGAAATTTGAGCGACACACTGCTTCACGCGTCGGTATGGAACTCTCAAACCGGCTTGTGAAAGTAGATTCGCCATTTGTGCTCACAATACAGTGATATGCCGAGTGCGATAGCAGTTTCAATTGTCGATCGAAACGCAGCCACTGGTGATTTTGGGTCATGCAGGAGTTGGCCATTAGATTTGTGGGCTTGAACTATTTGCTGAGAGACGATTCACGCAGATCTATTCTACTCTTGTGCATGAGCTTCAGTTTTAACTGTAGTTGTACCTTTGATGATCCGAAGCACCATGCTGTGGAGCTCCTGTGGCACTACGCAATGGTCACTATTTTCGAGTGTTCCGGTGTGAAAACCCACAGGTCTTTCTTTGTTTCCTGGACTCAGCTTCCTTCAAATAACTTGTACATGTCGTATGTGTTTTTCTTGACAGCTTCATCAACTACAGAATTAAACTTCCAGACATTCTGGATGTTGTATTGTTCCATCTTCGATAAGTATAGCTTTTCTGCTTCATCCCTCGTTGATGCGATCTTGTATTTCGGAAAAGAATTCAATTTCAGCATTTCCCCGGTTTAGAAACTGCTACTGTTCGGTGATACACTTCTTGTGGTAGACAATATCACGTGAAAGCGCATCATTGGCATAGTTAACCTTCCATTCTTGGTTGTTGGAGTGGTGTACTATGTTATTTATCTGCTTTCCACTATTTGCTGATTGACATTCGTGCAAGGGAACTTATATTTTACCTTGACAAAAGAAACATTCTGTGATCGGGTGTACTTTGTTGACACTGGCTCTTCGTCTGTAGCACGAAGTGTTGATGCAGCAGTTGGTCTCCCCACGGTTCGGCTACTAAGGAGAGTAACATCGGATGTTGCACACGCTCGGTTGTAGCGCTTTTCATGACGCATTATATGTTCTTTATTTGTGCTCATAGCATAGCACTTTCTGTGCCACACAACATGTTTGTCACACAAATCTTGTGCTGTCAATTGTCCATTTTTTTCGGTTACGTGCAATAAAGTCAGTGTTTCCAAACTGCGCTCTCAAACGAACCGCTGTTAGAAATTTGTCATACGTTGATTGCTTTTGGGACTGTGGGGGTTCCTTTAATTGTTCTTCTTTTTGATGTACAGCTTAAAATTTAGTTCGGTACGTGCCCTTTTTCTTCAGAGGTTCCGCTTCGGAGGCCATTATTTACCTGCAAGTAGAATAGACAATACATGTTTAGAAATTGACACTTCATAAGCTGGTGAAATCTAGTTTCATGGCAGATTGCACCCATTTCTGTCGTTACATTATTATGGCTCATGCCATGCAGTCTTCCATAGAAAGAACAGGGCAGATTTATTTTGCTGAAAAGCAAATATACATTATCATTATTATAACCCAAATATTTGTGTACCATTGATTGGATGTTTATGGGTGTTGTTATGAAATTAGACTGTGTAACTGTTTAGATGAGGTATGAGCCGGACACGTTCATGCAATGAGGAGAAGGCGTCTGAATTACTGTTTGTACCGTGGCCAGGAAGGGACATTTCGAGATTTCGATGTTTCGACTTTTTGGTTTCGAGATTCCGATGTTTCGACTTTTTCGTTTCGATGTTTCGACTTTTTCGTTTAGAGATTTATCGCGCATATTATAGCCTCTATGCCTAACTGTTAAGCCCGACGTATATTAAACGTAATCAAGCCCATGCAGCGCCTATGCTAGCCCGTACCTAGTTACTACTACTATGCATGATGGATGCTGAAGCCGCAGAAGCGGAGATAGTGAATCAACGCGAGGTAGGTTAACTTAGGCCTATATTAGGGTTCTATATTGGCTATATTCAATGCATGCTACGACTAGCCGCGGTCTTATAGCATTGGTTTGGCGATTACGGACTTTAGGCCTAGGTCTAACTTGTTACTGTATGATAGGGCCTAGCTTAGGCCTATAACGTTAGGCCTCGGCCTAGGATGTCTAGCCCACAAAACTAGAACACATATAGGGTCCTATATTACTAGGCTATAGGCTAGGCCCTAATACTAGACCGGCAGCCCAGATTATTTTGATCAAACGAACGAGGTACCAATATCTGACTAGGCCTATAGGAGCTTTCATGGTGTAACCTAACACATGCTGATGTGGGCGTCTGCCGGGACCCACCAGCTTTGTGTGGCTCATGGGGACCGCAAAAGGAAGCCCCAAATGCAGTCGATGAAACATTAATAGAGGTACTTATTAATAATTAGTAAATATTTAAAGTACCAGTTGAAACTCATTTTAAATAATCTCATATGGTCCAGGATATGGTCAGATATTGGTACCTCATTCGTTTAATCAAAACGCTAGCTCTGGGCTAGCTGCCATACGTATACTATAATGGTTCTCACTTTATCTTGGGGGGTTCGCATAAGTTATGACATCAGTTGTGCAAATACATATCAATTACTGTCATCTTTGATAACATAACTTCATATATTAATAACACTAATTAATATTAAGACTATTTAAGACTAATTAACTTTAAGACTAATAATGATATTATATCACTTGCACAATTGACGTCATAACCTAGCTATGCGAACCCCCCCCCCCCCACCTCCCCAAGATAACCAGCGGCTAGATATACAGTTCTTAGCTAGGCTAGCGCACATGTTTTCTTAATTAAGACTACAACAATAGGCCTAATTAAGACTCCAATAATAGGCCTAACTTTGTATGTTATTAAACTGTTACAAGTCATTTGTCTGTGACGTGGAAGCCCCTGCGCTAACACTTACCAGTTTTCATATAGCCGGTGCTAATTTAGAATCTGTACCCAGAAAGTAACTACATGATAATCCCAACAACTTCTACCCTATAAAGAAACCTATCACATTGGCCATACACTAAGGCTTATCCATACCATAACCTCTAGCTTCCTAGGGCCTACCCCTGTTGAATGCAACGTAACAGTACTTCTCAGCTAGTTACTTCCGGGTACGGATTCTAGATAGAGCCAAAAAAACAGTTCATCTGTTCAGATTTAAGTGCAGTACTAGTACTGTATTATGTCCTAAAATGAAATACATCATTTTCGAAAACATAATTACCGGTATTTATTCAGAATTTCAGAAAATGTATTGATAAATTGAAATCTGGCACAAATCTGGGTCAATTAAAAATTTTGGAGAAAGGGCCTCCACTTCTTATACACCTATTAGTATAATGTGTCATTTGTTGAATGTAAATCGGTTTGAGCTATGTTGACATGTTCATATTGTATGTATTACCCATTTGACCTCAATTACATTATTGTGCAATAAGTAACTTTGAACTGGCTTATAAACTATAAAGCCAGAATTTTTGTGGGTAACATACATAGCGTAGGCTATGAGGTATATACAGAAGGCATGCATCATTGAATTATTGATTGGCAATGACATTTTAAAGACAAAAAATGTACAATTAATTGCTATTCAGATATTTAGTTGAAATGAAAACACAACAGAAAGACAAGACAATTACTTGTAAGTCTTGGTAATTTGTAATGTAATTGCAGCACTTGTACCAACACTATGTGATGAAGCTTACAATAATTTAAAGGATGTACCAGATGAATGGCTGATGTTATTGTATAATTCTTCACTCACAGTTACTGCGACCACGACTGGAGCAATCTTTGCTGAATAAAGATGTTATATTAGAGGCATTTGACAAGCAGGAGGTAAGTAAAATTCTAAATAGGATATTCCATTAAATTAGGTTACCTCTCAATCTATTCCTGTCATACCCTCAAAACTGTTTCCAGCTGTCTGACACAGTTACACTTACCAAAAAGCCTCAAAAGGACATGCTGCACATTGTTACAAATGCTTAGATAATTTGATGAATACCAAGATACGTTCTTTCTCAATTGTTTGTAAAGGAAGAGACTGTTTAATTGGATTGCCTTCCAACAAACCTTTACACTTAATTGTAAAGTTTCAAGGTTTCTGACATAATGACATTGCAAATTGGAAGACACTTCTAGATGTATACTGTAGGCTGATATATACATATAGATCTCAATATAGGGGACACGGTTGGAACATCACATCCTGTAAAACATATACTAATATCACATCGATCTGCATGTCAATCCTGAAGGATGGTGAACCTTTTTGTAACAGTTTCTTACCTATTTTGCATATGTGTAACCCGAAAAGATAGGTATAATCCTTGAAATTATTGTTACACAGTGCTTTGACCATCTATAACCGTAACTTTGGGATAAAACTTCATTTTCACTGGTCAACAACCATCTACATCATTGAGTTTTAAAGAGTGTTATACATGGGTAAAAGCAAAGAAATATTGAGAGAGCCCTCTCCTTAAGTAGAGGATCTCAAGTAGGTGTGTAAATATGCAGCTTGCACTAAGCATGCATAAAAACTGCAGTGATACAGCTAACCTGTAGAAATTTAACTCTTAAGTGTCCAAATATGTGTAGAAATTTGGTGTATTTTTAATGTGATGATATTGTAGCTGCAATGACAAACAATTTACCCTTATGGTTTAAGTGAGCCAACATCAGCGTCAAATGAGTCGTGGTGAGTATTAGTTACCACAGAAGGCCAAAGATGGCCAACAGAGAGATTTCTTAACCAGTCCAGCTGGGTAGGGGGTGACAAACAGGTTAGCTCTGTTTTAGGATGGCTTTTCAGCATTTTTATTCCACTGTTTGACTAAGTGCTAGTTGGGTCATTTAATTTTCAGACTATCTTGTATTATTCATTTACTTAGCCATGTGTCAGGAATCACAGGTCCAATTCATAGTTACTTCATACATGTCTACTATGAACAATCAAGCTTTGTCATGCCAGGATAAGTTGGACATATTAGTGAAATGAGTTACTTTTTTTCATTAACATATATTCCTACCTATAACTAAAGCCAGAACATTTTGGAGCTCCAACAGCAATTAAAACATGGCACTATCACTCAGTTGTAAGACATCCATGCTCACCACTCACTATCAGCAATATAAATACATCATTTCATTATTCTGAATGCACTTGGCCTGTAGAATGAACCCATTTGAGGCTTTGGTAATCTTGAAGCATTTTTTAAAATAAATCATTTGTTTTCTTCCAAAAATTATATTGTGTAATAGTAAGTTGGCCTGACGTTTCGATCCTAGCAGGATCTTCTTCAGAGGCTAAATGACAAGTACAGTAACAGAAGGGACAAGAACACACACAGAAAACAGACAGGTTAATGAGCACGGTGAACACAATGAGATAGATGAAAGGGGATTATAAGTGGACAATGGATGGTGAGAAGAAAGCAGCAGGGAAAGAGGAGAGGAAGGAGATAAACTGTGGAGGGACAAAGAGAGGATTAGGGTAGGGAATAAACTGGAGAGGGACAAAGACAGAAAGGTGTGGAGAAAAAAAGGGAGGGGAAGAGAGC
>JAIPMN010107617.1:0-18768 GCA_020650975.1 Apostichopus californicus | reverse complement strand
ATAAGTGTATATAGTAACTGGTTGCTACAGCCCTATTTTCCTTTTTTATCGGCAAACCAAATTTAATTACGGATGCAGTCTGTCTAGCTAATTCATTTTGAAAAAGTAACTACTTTCGGTGAAAGTCTGTGACGTTTTTTTGGTGATATTTAGTAACAAATTGTTACGCGAGGAATTTGCCAAGGAAGGGGCGAATCGTTAAGGCATACTATCTAAGCGTAGCGCCACTATGGGTTGGCGCGAAGCTTAAAAGAAAATTTTTGCCAAAATGCCTCCCAGATCGCTGGAAATGGCACTTCCCAGGCCTTGTAAGTTGCATCTTTGCATTTTCTACTTTGAAATTACTAGTGATATCATACAAATATGCGCCCCGTTCGCCCCCTCCCCCCCCCCTCCTTTGGCTACGCGCCTGCGGTTAGAAATCTTGCAGGAAACGTACAGGCCAAATGGAAACCCAGTGAACCCATATCGATGTGGATCATATATATGATTGTACGTACTTAAACTCATACACAAGAGATGTACAGATATTGTGATAATTATTGCTATACGGTCACAGAAACGACCACAAAGTGTCATTTACCTAATGCATCATGTGTTTGATAAAGGTTTTAGCAGCCGCCTAGTATGATTTGGATAAATAATCTCACGCATTATTTACTATTTATAGCCCCCCAAAACTATGCCACCAAATATTGGGGGGATATTAGATACTATATCCCCCACCTAAAATATTGGGGGTCACCCCCACCCCCCGTTACCCCCATGATCGCCGCCCATGGCTTTGATGAATTACTTTTGCTGTTTCACATAAAGGCAGAAACAACGATGACAACTGAAAATATGCTAAAACAAGCATTGCCTTAGGTCATTGTAGCTCTTTTCTTCTGACTATGGTTACATTTTCGAGCGGATAAACACTATACAATATCAAGAAAAAATATGGTTAGCCGAAAGAATCGAAATTTTGCTATGAAAAATTAAACTATTATGCACGTTATTTACAATATAATGTTTCAAACGTGACTTGGTATGATAATTGAATAAATAAATATACCAACCATATATGCCAAGTGTCATCCGATGTGACGGGTCTGAAAATATAAAGACAAAAAAAAACAACTATTCCTGAAGTCAATTTGAAACAAGCAACAACTTTAGATACACAGTGATTTGTTCATTATTAGTTTAATTTGAATTAACGTGCAAACCAATCAAAACAAGTAGTGGCGATATGAAAGCATACAATCTTTTTAACAGAAACTGGAAGATATACATCTAAGTGAATATAATGATTTGAAGTACACAACATTTGCCTTCATAAATGTCCTCTGAGGTAGGGAATGTCTCTCGATGATCATAAATTACTGCTGAGGATGTATGCTACTTTCTCCAAGAAGTAACACATATGGCTGAGGCTTTTCTGAAATATTTTGCAAATAGAACTGGTGCTTTCCTAAGTAACAAAACAAAAAAGATGAATACATTCCCATCATAATAAGGCTGTGTAAAAACCTACATGGTTCCTGGCATTTATTTGCATGTACCACTCACAAAAACGTGACATCTGACCCCGAAAATAATAAACGTTTAGTGATTCAAATGGTAAGAAAAATTAAATTTTAAGCAATGACCTTCAACAGAGATACTCTCAAGCTGTTCTATTTTGTAATGTCTGTCATAATAAGAAAAAAAAGACCTGTGGTACATTAAGCCCTGTCCACTGATTACTATGCATGATATATGCACCAAAAACGACAGGGACTATTCTTGGGTTAATGGTTATAATTATACCTAGTATCAACTCAAACATAAATATATTTTGTTAGATTTTGTGTTTAAAAGCAAATTTCAGAAAAATTATCATTCGGCCCCGCAAAGAGGAGGGTATTTAACGCATTGGTAACTAACATTGTACGTCTTGGTAAGATGCATGGTGATTTTGCTTCATGAATAAGGTTTCAGACAATTCCGACTGACAAGTTTACTTATTCATAGATAAAAGTATGTTGAAGCAACATATGGTGAGTTAAAATTACAATCCAAACTATGCCCAAATATGCTGTCGTCTGCAATGAAAATGTTGCAAATGTAAACGTTATGTTGGGAATCATGTCAGTGGATAATAATAGCAAACAACGCTACGAAGAAATGTACGGCTGGGGAAGCCCCAGCAATGTTCTAAGAATTAAATGACCACCACTGCTTTTCTGAGCCCTTACACCGAGCTGGCATGTGGTTAAATTGTATGCATCATTAGTTTTGTTTAGCCCTGATTGTTGTTAACAATTTTATTTTACATGGGGAGTGCAAGTCCCCTGATCATTCCTTGCCCCCTGCAGGTGTTCATAAAAAAGAGCAATATGTCAACATTCATCAAAATTTCCCCCCAAGATTTGTTACAACGAACACCTCTAGTGTCGAAGGCGTTAAATAAAGTAAAACTTCATACCCGTGTTACTTTATTTGGTAGTAAACTTAAGAGCTCAAGATAATTAACTTCAGCAAATGATATGTTGTTAATATGGTTACCTATACTGTGTACAAGAACCTTATCGATAGCTATATGTATGGTAAGTGAGTGTATATTATGTGTAAACGACTTACACAATTTTGGAGCAGATAAAAACTCATTTAAGGTCAGCAGAGTTGTTGTGTATAGTTATTTTCATTTAGCTTATGCATGGTAAATTATTCTGGTACGGGAAATGTTGTAAATAAAATTCGTTAATAGCAGCAAGAACATGAAAGCATTGATATTCATGCCTTGATTCAAACTACTATTCTGACTTCTCGGGTAATGCTCTTGGCGTGATAAATTCTACCGAGAAATATAACATTACTTCAGTAATCCGACTTTAGATGATACTTTTATTGCTTCCTAATTAGAATATAAATATGTCTCTCATAAACAATGTTTACACACATCTTTGTATGTTACTCCCAATATAAGGCTATTATTAGTCCACAACTTCTAGAAGAATAAAAACACTTCCTAAATTTACTGACAAACTTGCCAAAATCCCCCCACCCCCCAAAAAAAAGAACCCATCCCAAGCGAGATTTCACTTGTCAATTTCCTCTTAAGGAGCAATGTATTGCCAAGGAATACCTCCTGTTTAAGCATGGAGGGTATATCACCCTGTCAGTGTAATACATATATGATATTATTTCATGCATTTACAGTTTTTTTTTATAAATTACTGTTGTGGTACCTGTAGAGTAGGCAAATTGTATTTGCTTTAAATAAAGTTAGGTTGTACTGTTTACGCGACCTGCCACGATAGGGCCACAACACAATTGTCAAAAGGCGCTTAACTCAGAAACGATAACCCCAGTGCAATCTACATACCATATCAGGGGGAATCACCCAATCACACAACCTGCGAGCGTCACCCGACCAAGGGAGACCAATGCATACACTCAATCGACTACAGAGCATCCTACTGACAGACTGACTGACCAGTTTAACTCGACTGATTTTACTACTAGATTACCTAGTTTTAAGTTAGTACAGAAACGCTGGATGAAAATACTGGTTAGTTTATCCACGTACAATCGTGTAGTCACACTGCATGGGCACCGCATGCACTACAGTGTACCATAGTCGGTATAACCTGTTTATGTTTTGTGTGAAGCGAGCTGGGAGTTGGTACATGACCAGTTTCAATGAAGAGAATGTACTTTTGGAAACTTGCACGGTTGGTAACGTTGAGCTTACTGGAGCTTGCTAACAATTAAGATGAACAAGTATGTCTCGAACTCGGATAATTAAGTTGGTTCCAAACTCGAACATGAACTGATTAAAATGTCGCTAGTTTAACATCAGAAATACCTAATCATCAGGAATATTAGAACAATACTCCGTGAACAGTGTTTGTCACTGGTATATAATCACAAGAAGTACCGCTTCGATGAAATACTAACCATCATAGCATCGATTGGGTAATAACCACCATAGCATCAATGATATACTAACCATCATAGCATCGATGATATACTAACAACCATAGCACCGATGAGATACTAACCATCATGGCATCGATGAGATACTAACCATCATAGCATCAATGAGATACTAACCATCATAGCATCGGTGAGATACTAACCATAACATCCATGTGCTACTTACCATCATATCATCGATGAGGTACCAACCATCATAGCATCAATGATATGCTAACACCATAGCACCGATGAGATACTAACTACCATAGCATCGATGAGATACTAACCATCATGGCATCAATGATATACTAACCATCATAGCATCGATGAAATACTAACCATCATGGCATTAATGAGGTACTAACCATCATAGCATCAATGCTATGCTAACCACCATAGCACCGATGAGATACTAACTTCCATAGCAACGATGAGATACTAACCATCATGGCATCAATGATATACTAACCATCATATCATCGTTGAAATACTAACCATCATAGCATCGATGATATACTAACCATCATAGCATCGATGATATACTAACCATTTAGCTACAACATACTGCGCTTATCTGCTATAGTAACAGAGCTGTTGGAACTAATTGAATTGGTTATTCTGCATGTGTTTGAATTGGTTTTTCAATACGAAAATTGGAACAAACTTCAAAACAAATTTAGGATTAGGAATGTTTGAAATCATGGTATACTCATGTCAGTTTCCAACTTGTTTTTAACGATGTTATTTTATAAGCCGCTTGTATATATGTCTTAAAAAATCTGCATCCTAAGTATTACATGAAGGAAATTCAATATAAGTGGCCCAGAGATTAAGCCGTGCACCCTCTTGTCTTGCTCGAATGGCCTCAAATTTAACGTGATTACGTTATCCAGCTGCTGTGGTCGCAAAATGACCTTTCGCTGCCAGTTAGCCCTGCTCTGTTTTACACTTTTCACGTTTGACACTTTTGTTTATAAAACAAGTTAACTAGATTGTTTACTTAAGCTGGCTGTATAGCTTGTGAAGACTTGGTGTTTTTGTTGATAGGGAGCATGTCAGATCAGTGTGTCATTGAGTAGTACCCTTTTAGTGTTAGCGTGCTAAATTTGGGACCAATACAGCAGACCGTCAGCCTCCATTATTCATTACCTCAAATCCCATCGCTGGCTTCATCAGTCTACGAGTGTACTCAAAAACGCTACCGTTGAATTGCGAAATCACAGATGACGTTATTGACATCTTTCCACGAACTCCTCGAAATCGTTTTTTTATCCGGAGTTCAGAGGGTACGAGTGCGTTACGTGTTTTTTTTTATATTTCATAGTACGAGTGAATATTCCTAGCTTTTGTGTGTTGGTGCATGGTTTGTGATAATTGGTGTCAGTCTATGAAACAGATCATAAGAAGAAACCTCTATTCTTGAATATGAGTATAATGAAACCTTCGGTTGCGAGTATTCGTCTGTTTTATTTATCAATATATATAACTTAAAATCTGTTTTAATCATCCAAAGTGTTCAATTATTGAATTACTTTTTTTATTTAATTACGCAGTCACGATTGAGACATTTTAGATCATGTAACTGAACCGGCGTGGTCGCAATATGACCTTAAAGCTACAGACTAGTCTGTACTGAGCGACACACACTTCTCAAATAACGATTTGTGGTAAATATTTAGCAATGATATTCAATACAATACAAACAAGATGGAAATCCGCGGAGTTGCATATCTCATTGCAAGCACACTGAAATATACTGAGACTTCCATGCAATTAACCTATGTTGACAAACGTATTGTATAAGCTTGTTGACGCCTTTATAATGTACTTACGTACCCTAACAGTGTATATGTATGGTGCGCACAAACCTGCCATACTTCTTTGGTTATTGGACAAGTCTATGCCAAGTTAGGACGCGCGGTGCATTTCAAGCTTGTATGTGTCTTGGTGAAGTACTAACACGTCAGGTAATAACATGTACAGTAGGGATTATTGCGTCTTAAATATAAGCTTTCATTTCGCATATGCAAAAATAATATTTTGGAATAAAGGATTTCAAATGGTATGGTAATTTTTTTTAACCGACTAAACACCACAGTTAATTGTGTTCTCCAAATGTCAAAGTACACCAAATACATATTAGCAATTGGATCACCACGGAACTAAATTTTCATTTTGAATATGTAAATTGGAGTTAAAATATAAACAAAATATAAGTAATACACTAAAATTTAATGGACAATATGCACTAAAAATTCATGCACAACCCATACATGTATGAGCTTTTCGTCTACTATAGACAGTAAACACCTGTTATAGTAGCCATGTCTTAAGATTTAAGCCAAACAAAATTAGAAGGCATTATTTTTAGTTGCTGAAAGTAATAATTAGAATAATAAACAAAAGCATACTCATACAAAACTAAGAATTAAATGTAATTTTCCGATACATTTCGAGAACAAAAGAAGGAAAGGCAGTAGAGGTATATTTAAGTTAGGCTACACTGTGGTGCTTTGATCTCCGTGAATGGAAAATTAACATCACACACACACGCGCAAGCGCCCACAAATGCAGGCACATCATCGGAACTCTTTCTGAAAAAAACGTTAATTTGTTTTTACCTGCATGGATATAATATTCTCATGGCGAAAGGATTATGCGAAACAATGATTGGAGATAGATTGATGAATTAACAGTACATGATTCGACGTGATACTTAGCTTAAATGATATTGTAAAATCAAATAAGGTTTGGCTCTAATTTACATACCAACACACGAGTTTCATACGCCGGAAATGAAGACTAATTTGCTTTAATTATGAAGAAATGAGACACAGGTGTCTGTGTAGTTTTGTGTCTGGTGTCTGTGTATACAGCACAGTTGATGGAACATGACTGCGATAAATAATACCGTCTATATGAAGAAAGTTAAGGACTATTGTCTTATACATAATTCACCTACTTCTAATTTTACAGTTTGGGCTGGGGTGGTGATTGATCATCGGAGGATGTTCCAACTTCCAATCAATATTTTAATCATAAAACAATTTAGGCTGCTAGTTGGTAAGCCGCCAGTTTACTTTTCGACCGGTAACAGCGATGCATGGCCTTTGTCTGTTTCCCTTCCGATCGACAATTCAGGAAAGACTATTGAAATTTACCCTCTATCCTTTTAAGACTTAAACCAGCTACTGCATGCCTAGTTTGTTAGTATTTTAGAGTAACGTTATTGTTTACATCAAGGGATGCGTATAAATTCTCGTATTTGTTTTATTAAACTTAATTACAATATAGGACATTTATAAGTTGCTTATTTATTGAAGAAAATCATGGGCTAGTTCAAGTTAATTAATTGTGGGTTGTGCTATAATGGTCTTTGAGAAGTAAATTGTTGTTCGTGTTTAACATAGTACCGTTTATTCCAGTTTAGTAATATTAACATAGAATTTCATTGGAATGTGTACTCACATGGATGACGAGAGGTCAACGGGACAATACTTTGAAATCCAATATCTGTTGATCTCCAAGAAGTTTCGAGAAGTCAGGAAGGTAAAATTACGTACGACCTTTACCATTAGAAAATAACTATCGTTACGCTATATAGTTGAAAGTGTATCCCGGTATAAAATCAAACTGATCCTCTCAACAAACTTAATCCTAAACAAGGAATAATCTTCTCAGCCCACGAAAAGATGCAGGCCTCTGAAAACTATATTGATCCTTCAGCATATAGCCTACATCCATCTGGAATATCAAAATCAACGCGAAAAAATCACAAGGTAAAATCCTGGGATATTGATCCAACGACAATTATTGCAAAAACATTTCCATAGATGTAAAGCACGATGAGAAGGTTGCATGTTTTTTTAATTTGATGCATTTGAGGAAAATATTATTTTACTAAATGGTTACACTATCACCCGCATCCCTGTACGTTCAATTGCTTATGTTGGATTCGATGCACGAGCAACGAGCCTATTCAACTATCATTAATACAATACTGTATGACTAGATACAGAACACCTGTGCCTGGAATGTTTACAAAGCCACCTGCGGTTTTCTTTTCATTAATTTCTTCTTCGGAACAAAGAATGGGATTTTACGCATATTGTTATGCTAATCTTACCGGATGTTTCCTCGCATGTCGAAAGTATTCCTGAAACACGTGTACGACAAAGCAAAATACCCACTCATTACATATTCCAGTATTATTCTGTCGGAAAAAAGTTGGATTATCGCTCGATGCAAGTCTTGTTTTGAACCAGTATTCCAGGTTATTCAAGTAAAAATGAAAGCTTATCGGCAATAAAATTGGATATTAGGTTACAAATCAGACCGATACTCCGCTTAATTATCGGAGTTTATCATTGTTAATCCAGGTTTTTCGACCGATAATTCAGATTTATAGGCCGATTAACCTGGATAATCCTTAGTATTCATATACGCCAGATATACATAACAAGCAATATCTCTATCGTCGTGCAGGCTTTAAATTCTGTACATAAACACAAGTTTGTCTTTTTACTCCTATAGAATGACTATTTTATTCAAACTAATATATTAGCTATAACTATATTTAGCCTGAATGTGTGTGTTACATAACTTAAATGTATTTTATCGTGTATTATTGGTCCAATCAGTTGATTTCTTATCGGCAGTTGTACGGCCACATTCACATGCTTAGATATATTGATAATAATATCATAGGAGTGAACATTACATGGCTTGGTCGGGGGAGATAAACAATTACAAATGTACCCACAAAAATGCTACTTAAAGTGTCGTTAAATGTAAAATCATTTTCATCCGTACACTAGCCAAATATGATCAGGTTTTACCATCGTTCCAGTAACACTAGCCTTCCACACACATCCAGTTCTTGCCTCACTCTTGAATGGATCGACTGTCGTTTACCGTAATATATTCATCTTGGAAAACAATGACTTCCGCAAAATAGAAGTCAAAATTGCTTCATTTATATTTGTCTTTTGCAAGGCAATGTTCATGGTAAGATATTAAGCCACATGTCACCTCAGTATAACCTAAATAATGTAACTTAACCACGCCAAACTCAACCCCCCCCCCGCCCCTTCCGGTCCAATCTTGCCATGATATATGTGGTGATGCATATCTTACGCCCCGACAATTTATCATGGCGTAATACGTGCTAGTGTGTCCAGATTTCCAGACACCCCATCTTTAATAATTGTTCTGTTTTATTTGTTTATTAATTTAATGATTCGTTATCAAAACGTTGACTAATTAAACACGTGAAACAATCATTACCCCACCATTGAACGTTGTATCAATCTGATACTATCGTTTGCTTAGGACGAATTGCCACAATCGCTCAGTTGCGGTATACCATAAACCGCGGTGTAAACGAGACGATATATATCTTTTACTGCGAGACCACAAAATCACACCATGAAGGATGAAAGAAGCCATTTATATTACTGCCAGACATCAATATAGGTCAATGTTTACGACCTTTAGAAACTGAGTCAAAGAGAGTGAAAACAAGAAAGGATTGAAATCTATGTCAAAAACAAGTATATGAATGAAACCTTTAAATTCACAACATAAAATCATAACATAAAATAGAATCGGATATCGTCATCGATGTATTAATAAACATTTTCAGCAAATTTACACTTTCGTTTGCATATGTTAGCATATATTGATAAGCATTATGACATTGTCAATACATAGAAACAGACATACGTGGTATCCAATGCAGTTGAGGACGAACGGGGAAGGGAAAGGACATTGTACTGGAGAAATGATTTCAGTAAGAATATAGAGTCCAAGGGTATCGGTATCATTGATAGACCAGTTTATTAACTCATCTTTTATTTACCAAATGAGATTCAATGAGGAAGTTCATCTCGATTTAAAGTTAATACAATGGAGGGAATCCACAAGGAACACCCCTCACCACCCCCCCCCCCTCCCCCACCAGGCCCCATGCGTGCAGAGACGTCAACGATCAACACAGTGTATGTTGACAAGGAGAGATCCTCGTATGGGGACGAGGAGTGAAATTAGTTTCTTTAAGAAAAGAAACAAGAAAAATGGAAAACCGTTAAAATTCCTGCGTGGAGATGATTCAGATAATGCCCTAAATACGCTATAAAATCAGTTAATGGTCACCAGATGCCACATTGAGCAATATACTTTACGATAATTTTATTATACGCTTTTGAATTTTTGTAATACGTTGGACGTTCAGAATCTTTAAAAATGCACACAAGAGGTTGAAATTACAAGTTAGTACATAGACTACATGTTACACAGAGATAACAATGTTGACAATATTTTTCTGATTAGTTTTCTTTTTATTGCTTCCATTGACATTATAATATCTATACATATCAATAATTTCATTATAAGAATCTAATATACGAACTTATGATATAGTAACAGATAAACGGGATTATTCGGTTGTGATTGTATCACAATGAAAGACCAGGATCGCCTCAAAGGGAACAAGTGTGTTTGTTGCAAACATTGTATTTTTACTCACATGCAGAAATACGGAAGATACCAAGAACAATTATAAAATAAAGGGATAATTATATCCTTGGAAATATGTAATATCATAAACAGATACCACAACGCAGTGATTTCTTCCATATGTATATGTTAATCTATGTGTGTAGTTATGTAAATATATTCAGTTTTGCGTTACATGGCTGGGTTTAGTGGTAAACGTCATGGCTTCATAACATGCAATTGGGTTAAAGCAAATATGACAAAAACTGAATTACAATGAAGAGATCATGAATATTCATTAATCATTAACCAGCATCATTAATAAGAAGTAGCAATATAACGATACAAGAAGATGAAAAAATGTGTATGGAGAGCCAATCATTGCGTTTAAGGTTCGTGTTAAATATACAGAACATTATCTTCGTTGCTATCATGTTAAAATCTTACTATAATACGTCAAAATGACGTGTTCCTATTGTATTTGAAGAAACATCATAATAATGGAACAAAGAACTGGATTGAAAAACAAAACATGTCATTGTTATCAAGTAATGTCTAAACAATGTTTAAGTCTGATTTTGAATAACACAATCAATGGTATAACGGTAGACAGCCAGTCTTTGTTATTATGATAACATTCAACAATATTTTTCTAGTATTCACTGTATTACGCGTGAGTAATATCAAAGATTAATTCATAACATAGAAATAGGAGGAACGAAATAAAGCAACTAAATCTTGAAAGAAAGTAAAATTAATAAACGGATGAATTAGAATGCAATCTAATAATTAATGACTAACTATAACAATAATTAGAGCAAGTATTATATATAGTCTTAGAATTGTTCTAAATCGAAGGAAAATATCCGAGTATAAAGATAATAAAGAAGATCTGAAATAAAATGAAAACGGTAGAATCATTTATAAAACGCATTAAAATAACAATGAAAGAATAAAATGAAGAGTATATACAATGCATAGCCGATCTTTGTATTTAAGGATTACTTATCAGCTTTACTACGCCAACATGATGTAACGTTAAAACAAAAACTGTTTAACGTTCTGCTTATATACCTTATAAAACAAGACTATATATGGAGCAATGAATGAAGGCAAAAAGTAATATTTCAAAAATTATTCAAATCTACCAGTCTTGTATAGAAACGGTATCTCCAAGTTCAAATGTAATTTTTCTCATATGCGGTAAGTGACCTAAAGTGACTTGCTCGTCGATAGCTTACCTATTATGTAATATTAAAATGATCGATAGCTTACATATCACATCATATTAAAATAATCCATAGCTTGCCTATCACATCATATTAAAATGATCGATAGCTTACCTATAACATAATTATAAAATGATCGATAGCTTACCTATCTCATAATATTAAACTGATCGATAGCTTACATATCACATAATATTAAACTGATCGTTTGGTTTGATTCTCCTTTAATACCACAAACAAGTAGAAACTTTAAAAGATGCAGTAAAATAAAAACTTGAAGGAAATAATAAAAACGAACAGTGAAACACAGAGAGCATACCATTGTATTTAATGTTTACTTAATGTACAGAACATTATCAGCGTTATTATCCCATTCAATCTTGATATACTGTGTAAGCTCACGTGATCGTATTTTCTTAACAAACAAGGCTTTATTTAGGAATATAATCACAACGGAGAGTAAATGAAGACGATGAAATATTAACAAGAGTCCAACGGTCACTATGGTTACTTGATTAGTGGAATATTAAAGTGTTTTACGTCATCACCAATACGGTACCATAATATTTATGCCCACATCTACCAGCTTTTAACCAACAACTGTATTCCAAGTTTGGATACAACCTGATGTACTTGAAGGTTGTCAAGTTATTGCAATATAAAATGTTGGCCCTTCTCAAAAATTGGGCCAATCACACTTTGCGCTCAAATGGTCCCAAAAATATTGGGGCCCACAAGTTCGGGTCCAAAAGTGCATAACCTTATTAATATTCATAAAGTTAGCGCTAACAAATAGGGCACACCTTTTTACTAAAATACATCCACATTTATCAAGTATGACAAATATCCATCACTCGGTTGTTGAGTTATCGCGGACCCAAGAAAGCGTCACAGAAGCACACATAGAACACGCACACGACATCACCATCGCATTGGTTCCTTCGCCTTCGACAAGGAATCACAATGGGGGGGGGGTGGGGGCGGGGAGTCTGATTTTCATTTTCAAATTTGGTATGTACTAAACTATGGGTATTGTCATTGTCACATACCCTTAAACAAAGTTGGGATCTTTTCCAATCCAAAGTCAAACCAAGGAAGTGAAAACATAAAAAGAACATTTTGCTGTCAGTGACATCACACTTGACATCACCTGACATCACACCTGCTATGACATCACACCTGTCAGCTTCAAGTTCACTTTTGGTACAAACTGTTACAATGTCAGCTATCGATATCTCCAAAGTGCAATGTAGGAATTTGATACAAATTTCACCAGGATGCTTGGTATATGATTCTCTGTAATAAGTCAAATGTACATTTTCATCTTGATTTTCATTTTCAAGATTATCGACGTTACAGTCAGTTTTAATTCAAAACATAACGAAAAGCGCTAACAATAATGGGAACCTGTCTATCTCATTAATTCCTGTAGTATTGTTATAAATCCTATATCGACGTTATGTTATCATACCGGGGAGATTGAACTAATGATCAAAACTTGACTGTTACTAATGAAATGTTAGTGTTAACACTAAATAGAAACTATAATATATGTTGGTTTGTCGATGAACTATTTTGAGTGTTTATGTTATATTCTTCTTGCGCTGATGGGATCAGTTAATACATCAAATAGGATATGCCGTAAAATTGCTACTAATAAACTCAATTATTAAAATGATGATTTGAAACAAACAGATGATATATCAATATAAACAATTATAAAGCGAAGCTTAAAATAATAATAAAGAATAATAAAATGAAAGTATTGATAAATAAAGTTATGGAAGTCTCAGTTACATAATACAGAATATACATTTGTAATTTTAAATCATATGATATGACGTCATCTTATTGTATTCATGTTAAGAACGATAATTCATAGGAATACAAAGAAATGAAGAAATGCTGACTTAGAACAAACATGTCACAGATATTAATTAATATCACCTCTAAGTTCTTGTAGATAGATTTTAATGACACAATGGTATTGTAGATAACCAATGAATGTCATTTAGTCCTAACGTTGACACAATTAACGTGGCTGTGCTCTTTGTTAGATTTTAGACATTACATAACCGATACGTCACAGTTTATATCAAATGTAGTAAAATGAAGAACGAAAAAAAAGTTTAATCATGCCCACCCAGTTACCAAGTGTACGTGGATACAGTTTGTACATATTTTAACCAAAGCATTCCAAACACGTCTGCATAAAAATTAAGTTTAGGAATATTAACATAATTAGACGTATAATTAATTTTATGAGTAGTCAAGTGTTAGTCGGGGTAGAGGTGGGGGGGGGTGGTGGGAGTTAGGGAAATGGGTCTGGAATTGGGATGAATCATAACATTACATACAATGAAGGTTGCTATACCCTGCAAACGAGGAGTGCGCGGAGGGCGAGAGCAGGTCCACCAATATCTGATCAGGGACACACGAGTAGGTGAACAAACCTTTCTCTTCATTTACACAAGTAACGACGACTTTGTTACATATTAATTTAAATTGGAAACAAATACTGTACATAACCGTTTTATTCCCATTCTACAAATTAGCGTTCTGGTTGTGGTGCAAATAACTACTATAACATCTAATTGGTCACCAATGTGGTGGGTCTAACCCCTTCAACACCCCCCCCCCCCAACCCCCTCCACATACACATACACACTGAAAGTAAGATAGGGATTGTGCTCTCTTTCTTCTCTCTCTCTCAATAGTTGACATCTAAGAAAATATTGTCTCCTTCATTGATAACGTAGTGGGTGATGGATGACGTCATTAGTAGTTTAATTGGCTCTTAGCAAGTTTGAATTTGGCTTGAAGAGCAAACGAATTTAGAGTTAGAAAAGAAAGCATATATGGACAGTGATGTTATTATTAAAACGTTAGAAATTACTTTTCGTACACTTTACAATAAAATACTAAGTAGCCTATATGATCATGTGAGATATCGAATCTTTGTTTGGAATTCTTTGTAGTATTTGCAGTTATTAACAGTTTACAAACCTAATCTCTTGATAGGATGGAAAAGGAATCCACTAGACACCCCATCCCCTTCTCCGGAAAAAGAAAAGAAAACGCTAGCAATGAAATTCAAATTATGTATGCTACCTGTGGTTAAACTTTATTTTATATTATATTATTATTTAATAGTGGACGAGTTTCTCATAATTAATCATTCTTTCTAAGATGTACGACTCTGTTATGGTTTCGTTTTAAATTTCATCGAGTTAAATTCAAGAGACACAAATAGTAAATGTGTTGGTTGTTTCTTCAAGTTGGTAATCAGTGACGTCACCATACTATTTCAGTTGGTGGTAAAGATGAGGTCGCTGTCTGTTAATAAGAGATATATAGTGTACAGTGAACTTATTACAAACGTTAGATATACATCATATTAAGAATTGGTCACATGATAACAGTTATGTCCCCATCACCCACATCAATGTGACTAACAAAACCTAACCAATTACATTTGTACAATTTAGCGCAAAAAAACTAAGTAGTTGAACAGGTAGCATATTAAAGGATGACTTTAAGCACAACATTAATGTCGTTATGTCATAGACCACTGACATTCAGTCTAAGTTTATTTTACAATAAAATTTTGAGACAAGTTACTTTAAACAGCTGAGTTCAACAGTACAGGTAACTGGACTATATAATATAATACGGAGACAGTTATGTCAGTTCATCAAATGCATCAAAAAACTCAATAAAATGAGAAGACTTTTATGTCCTCAAATAACATGTTAACATTGAAGTACAAATTCTACACCGACAAATGTTTTTGAACATCATCTAAATATGCTCTTGTGTAAGAACGAAATTACAAAACTTGATTTTGCTGAGTTATTCAAATGTATAAATCACATTATTGACATGAATATTTAGGCCTGCACTAAGGGGTTGACGTCATCATCAATTAAGCATTAAAGGAGTTTTCAAGACATTTATCTTACCAAACCAGAAAAGCTAAAGAAACATTAATAACACTCCTTTTTTTGTACTATAGCATTTAAAGACTGAAATTCCGAATAAAGTAATCCTTTAAACAAAATGTAAATTGAACAGTACTCTTTCAAATTCTACTTATTTCTTGGATATGTATTTATTAATATTATTTTACAACTTAATCTCTTTACAAGATCCGTTCACAGTTAATGTAAAGGTACAGTCTTCATAAAGTCACCATGCCATTGTCTTGAGAATATAAGCATTTGATGACGTCACAATCATACGAGACTAGTTCCATGTGTATTATACTGGAGCTCTATCTGGCGCTGTTTGTAGTATTTGGGGGATGTTAACAGTTTACAACCTAAATCTTTATTAGATCCTTCCTCACTGAAATTACTGCAATCGTTTTGAGGATTGAGTGAATGACGTCACAGTCCTGCTGATGATTGGCATCACCAGATGAATATGCATCTTGCATTGAGCTGTAATGTAAAAATAAAAGGATATATATTAGTTAATATTGTTATCATATTAAATTATTAGTAGAATAATGGGGAAGTGATACCTAATGAACCCCCTCCCCCCGGAAAAAGCGTCAGCACCATAATATAACAATTAATTTTACACACCAGCTTAACAAAACACCGTGATACGGGAAACAAGCGAACACTGTTTCTGATAATGGAAGTAACTTATCACTCATTTCCATACATTTAATCAGGGATCAGCTTGGTTAATGAAATATATAATAAAACCAATTGTAGTTGAAGCAAATGATATTAGTGGCCAGATAAAATTAGATCATCACAGACATAGGAATACAAATTATGGTTATTGATAGAGATTCATTCTAATAAACTAAGATTTTACAATTAAAAGTAGCAGACAATCACTGTTAACAAATACAATGTTAAATACTAAGGTAGAGAGTATTCAGCTGTATTGACTTAAGTTACTTGAACCTTGCCCGTTTGAAATTCGCCAAGCTCGACTGATAACTCCTGTCATTGAACCCCTAAACAAGAGGAAAATATAAGTAATGAATATGTATAAGATAACACAGAACCAAAGACAATGCAGCATATAGTTAAATGTTGTAAATATTCATCATATGCATCCATATTAAAAGTGTTATTTCAAATCAATCGATTCATCTTAAACGTTGCATGTTTCAAATGTCTTGGAAATTGTTGTCCTGTTCATTATTGTTATTTCAGTTATTATTTTAGGGATTCTTAACAAGTACGTCCTGCGAATATTTTAGTACTGAACATGATATACACATGAAACCATGGTCACTTATGCTGTATTCGCTTTGATTCCATGCTTGAAAGGATTTGTGAAGATTGGATTCTATAAAAAGTTATACTGTTTGCTTGAAATATTGGAAATAAGTATATAAATAACAACATGAATAGCACATGTCAACACATATTGACTCATAGCACGATGATATTATCCTTTCCCAATCTATAAAAAAAAGTTTCTGTGTAAAACAGGATTACTGTACAAGAATCAGTTCACTCACACCCCATCCTCTTTCCTGACCTATTCAGGGGATTTCCCCTTGATATCACGATGACTCAATCAATGCCACCCAATGTACTATCACACATTGGTGTAATGCAGGGAAATGTTCCGTCTTGTTTATAAGCTGATCCCGTCTAGCTGAGTAGCCATTTTCAATTAAATTGCAAAGTTTAACATTATCATCATTATGGAAGTTCGACAATCCCTTCCAAACATTAATTTAATCGTGACAGAACCATATCCAGGTCAATCAGCTCTCGTTATGTGCTTTTCTTAAGAATTCACAAATGTAGGAGCCTAATCAAATTGGACATTGACTCATGTGATTATGCAATAGAATGGTGAGAGTTCAGGATCTTGTGAAGAGTGCAGCATTCTTAGGGTGTTAAAATGGCCAGTGTACCCCATTTCTGATGGTAACGAGTTTGATCCATGTGGTTTATATATTTCCAGCTGGACCAACCCCTCTCCCTTCTTCCTCTAGAACTTTGAAACCAATCGGATCATTTCGTGTACAAGTTAAGTTAAATATGTTGGGTAGGCCGTGTCACTACCGTTGTACCTTTAATAAGGAAATTCCCTGAATTGACCATTATTGACATGTAACGGGATAGTTATTTTAGTTGATTCTCTTGACCATGCTAGACTGGGTTCTGCTTTATGTTTTGTTTTGATTGAACTTGTATTATCATCAGCATATTTTATCTTCAGTGGAAAGCTATGAAAGCCGGTGCCTTTCAATCATAAGGTCCCGAGTTTGAGTCACTCCAAGATTAATGTATGTCGTCCAATTACAGACAATTCATAATAATGGACGTTAAATTTGAATCTAAGAGACTGACTTCGGTCAGCTTGCGCCTTTGATAAGCCAATGATGGCTTCTTCGCGAGTTCCTGTTTGCAGGAGGATCTTCAATACATACATTAACAGTTAAAGTGTTAATTATAAATGCATATTGCAAAAGACTATTAACAGTTTCAGCGTTAAATACGAAAAACAGAGTCTTTCCTGCTAGCGTTACCTCATTTCCCAAACTATAATTTAATCATCGATACATCGTTCAGATTTATAAACCAGTCTAATTAACCGTTCCAATAACACCAGTTTACATATGAACGGTGGAAGGGGGGAGAGGGGAAGGGCGGACTCTGTCCGATTTAAAAAAAAATAAGTATAATTGTAATTCACTGCTAGATCATTTTGACCAACTATAGAAAGGTTTGGTAAAATATAAAGAAATTGGCATTCATATTGCCAAAAAAATACAGACTAAAAACGACGGTGACCGTATATAAAAATAACTGTATCAGGTTGTGCTAATAAATAATCAATTACTTGAGATAATAACTAGCGTAAACTATCTCGAAATCTTACTTGAGGCTTTGAACTGACACATTTGGGAAGTATATTGCTCAATAAATGTATTTTTTTTAAAGTTTATGTGGACAGAATCAACTCTCAACACGCACAGTGGCGTCGCTACGGGGGGGCCAGGGGGGCCGAGGGGGGGGGGGGGGGGGGGGGGGGGGGGGGGGGGGGGGGGGGGGGGGGGGGGGGGGGGGGGGGGGGGGGGGGGGGGGGGGGGGGGGGGGGGGGGGGGGGGGGG
>JAIPMN010107264.1:5445-19609 GCA_020650975.1 Apostichopus californicus | reverse complement strand
TTACATATAATTACATGCATATTTAGACCAATCTTAAATGTTGCTGTTATTCTTTTGTAATTAGCACATTGCTAATTATTTTCTTTATTTCTTTTCCTTTCTTTACTGTTAGGGGTCAGACTCGAAAAGTTTTGCTTATTCTGACTCCTCTACCCATCATATGTATATATATATATACTGATTATTGCATATCATTTATTATATGTAAGTATATTAATTTACTAATAATCATGTTATAAAATATAAATTAATGTTGATGATGATGGTACAAATAAACTTGAAACTTGAAACTTGAACCATTTCGCATACATTCACGTGTAATTCATTCCACACTATAGTGTTTTCACTACAGTTACGTGATATAACGCAAATATAACAGGAAGTGACGTGGTGCTACCGACAGAAAATTGACGTGATAACGGAATGGGTTCTCGGTGGCTTCGGGTAGAAGGTTTGCTAAGCTGGACTTGCCCTGTGGGTTGATCAATGGTGAGGCTACGAATCCTAGATATTACACGATTAGTCGATGACTCCAAATAAAGCGGAAAAGTTTCAGTTGTTTTTCTATTAATTTATTCTCTCCTCTCAAATCAATGTGAGTAATTACTATGAAAAAAATGTCAATATATGGTAAAGTAATTTTTTGAATCACATGAAGACATTAAATCGTCAACAATGAAAATAATTATTATTAAACCCTTCTGATTCGAATGCTTATCCAGATCTAAAACTCTGCGTATCGTACGAGTGAGACTACTGCGATGGTATATATTGAACGCGAAATGTTCATTGGTTGAACAACGACACGACTCTAAAAATATGAATATAATTAGTACATTGTTCCAAAGAGCCAACCAGAAATCCAGTCAAGAAATTTCCAAGTAAGCATGGCCTACAATTTGTGCCACATAGACATGAACACCTGCATAATCAAATATCATTGTTCTAGAAGTTAAAAAAACGTAGGTTATTAGAAAAACAACTTGTTAATTATCTATTTATAGTTGAGCGTGGAACAGATGAGTAGACACATTCCCAGTGTTGCAATAAATATGGAAACTATCTTCAGAACTGCTAGGGTATTTAAAGGAGCTTACCGCATAAATTAAATACACGCCATTACTATTTCATCGCAATATGATATGTACATGACAGTTAGTGTTTCATGTTCCACCACTCATGGTTTCACAAATATACATTTTTACTATGTTACAGACAGGTTTGGTTTCGTGGCTTTCCGAATTTTCATAACGGTATAGTCATGCAGTGTTCTCCTTTAAAAGTATACTGCATAATGTTGCAAATCAACTTGAGAATTGCAGCAAAATAATCTTAATCTTAACGCTCTATGTGCCAAGAGACGCACAAGGCCGAGACGTCTCCCCCACCCTCCCCACTTTTTCCTGTTTGCTGCTGCTGTCCTGGCTCTCCTCCTCTCTTTCTCTACTGTCCTCCGCCATGTTTTGTAAGGCCTTCGTCTTGCTCTTGATCTTTCAAGGGTCCATCCCAGGGCTATGTAATTGTTGACTGCCCTGTCTTTTCGCAGCACATGTCCTAGCCAGTTCAATCCTCTCCTCCTGATTTCATTACTTAAGTTGTTCAATTTGTCACTCTCTCCATCTCTTCATAACTAATGGCCTGTGGGTATCTTATTTTAAGTATTTTCTTAAGGCATTTATACTGGAAGGAATCCATTTCTTTTCTTCTAATTTAGTTATCATCTTCCATGCCTCACATCCATATAGCAATACTGATCTTACAAGGGTTTGAAATAGGGTGATTTTAGTTTGTCTCCCGATGTTTCCTTGGTGCCAAATTCTAGTCAGGCTCTAGTCAGGCTCTAGAAGTCTTCTAAAACATTGTTAAAATTCCACCTAATTCCATTTCTCTCTGCCCCAGTTAAATTTCTTATTATCCAGTCGATGACTAAAAGGAATAAAAAACCCTGACACTACACATCCTTCATCTAACACTGCACAGCTAAATGCATTGTACATTTCCTTTAAAATCTTAATTACATGTTCTGGAATGCTGTAATTCTTAGTATTTGAATGGCGAAATTTAAGCCACGAAAGAACAGCCACCACCTATCTAAGATAAACTGCACCATTGAGCAACAGCATTTTCTTCTACGTTCGCTTCTTTTTTTAAATCTTTTCTGACTGTCTTGATTTATTTGTGAAGATATATCATCATTATTATATTGGAACTATTTCATCGATAGCATTTGCCATAGTGTTAGGTTCAATATTATTATTCTTTTCGCTACCTGGAGTTCTGTTTTCTAACTGTTGCTTGTATTACTTTTCGCTTATAGGTACACTTGGCAAAACTTTATTACTTTGCAAACGTTCAATCTTTGTCTCATTATTCATCAGTGTTTTTACTTTGTGGCTTTCTTTTCGTCGTTGCTCGAGCACTTCAACTTTCGAGCATTTCAACTCTGCAATTAGTTGTTGTTTGTCCTGAATGAAGTATTCAATGTACGCAAGAACATCTTCGTTAGTGATGTTGGGAATCCCTTCTACACCGGATTTTGTCATGATGCGTTTTACATTATTCCTGGAAATTTGTAGTAAATTGTCCACTTTTTCTACCGATGAACTGGGAAGAAAATCCTCTTCAAAATAACGATTCAGTAGCTCTCTCATTTTAAACAATTCTTTGATCACAACGATGAATTTCTGTCGTCCGAACATGTGGTGTCTCACATTGCTATCGATCCTTTCAAAACAATTGTATGTTGATCCATTGTTATCATATATGACTTGAGCAAGACAACAAAGAAGTTTGTGGCGTTGGAATTCTTTCAAAGACTTGTCGTCAAAGCAATTTTCGACAGCTATTATTCTATATTTGACTCGCTCAAGCAGGTTTGCAAATATTCCTCCTTGCTCTTTTACTTCTGCGATAGTGTCTCTCAATGATCGCATTTCCTTCCCACCAAATTTGGCGCGTGCGTTGGGAATAACCACCACGCACTTGCTGAAAACATCTTCAGTGAGGACTTTCTGTTGAAGTTACACAAAAAAAAAACGAAAGCAGCAATTTTAATTGCCAGTCATGTTCTGTGTAAATGTGATTTTGATGCCACTGTTTGCATTAATGAACATTTATTACCAACTAGGTGAACCCATGTAGCCTCAACACGAGATAACGCATTCCTTCTTAACTGAAAATTTTCGAATGGGGTTTTGTGCCGGTTCGTGTTGATAAATGTGATGAGTAACTGTCTTGGCATTGTCTTTATTTCCTTCCAACACTAATTTTGAAAGGAAATTAATGATGGGTTTGCTAACATACCAACCCCTGCATGCTGCAAAGAAAGGTACATTGAAAACATCTCAAAATAATATGGGCCTGTCATTAAATATCATTCTGTTCAAGAAATCAGGTCAGACATACCTCAAAAACATCAATAGTTTCTTCGTCTTCATTTGTAAATCGTACGGAGTTAATCAATAGGAGAAAGAGGTGAATTCTTTGATTGAAACGTATCGTCTTTTTCATGATTTCAGCCATCAAAACCTCATTTTCAAAATATTTTGTGGTATTAAATAATCCAGGTGTGTCAATGACTGTGATGTTAAATCGATCCTCTTTGGTATTCTCTACGTCTATTGTTCGTGTTACCGAACCACTGGCTCCACTAGTTCTGAGGTAAGGTTTCCCGATGATTGTATTTCCGGTGGCGCTCTTGCCATATCCAGTTTTCCCGATTAAAAGAATATTAATCTCGCCAGGAATATCCTCATAATGACAAATGCGCTCGTGTTGACATCTGAAAAAGGTAAATTTTTCGTCAAAAGTCTTCCATCTTGCTATCTGTTTCCATTTTTCACTTTCTTTCTGCAAAAGACAGGGTTTGGAATGAATTTTTATTACAACAATAAACTAAATCTAGCCTCTTAGGATTTTGCAATCTAGATTGCCGCACCGATTTGGCAGAATACCAATGTCAAGTTTACGAAGACATGCATGCTAAATGTAATCCTATTAGATAGTGAAAGGTTTCCTGTTTTACTTTAGTAGATTCTTTCCTATAACATGGCGATTTGGCGATGGCTAACGTCTTTCTCAATTTCTTTGTTGATATTGTCACCGTGTGTATGTTCCGTCGGTTTTGTACGTGACGTGACATGACGTCTGTTGGGAAACCCTGGAATCGTTTGGTTTATGTTTGCAGTTATCTTATTATACTTGTCGCATTTATGTCTGTATTGTTGTGCAACGAGGCTTCTACATATACTTCCCTATCAAATCTAACATATTCAATAAGTTTTTTTTACAATATCCCATGAATCATGTATTCTAGCTTTGCTCCTGTTTTCAACTGATGTGCTTGATTTCTCGTAGTAATTTTCGATGGGGCAAATAAACAGCATAGCATGACGTATTTCGGAAGCTGCCTCGCACTGTTCCAGTGATTTAACATAATTCAGATGCACGAGTAATAAATATTTTTCATTTTTTTGCTTGATGATTCCAATAGGCTAATATTACGTTTACGTACCTCGGCAGCGTTTAAATTGTTTTCCAGTTCTCTTGCAAGTTTTCCCGATCCTTGGCATTTCTCCAAGTAATCCTTAAAAACTGAATATGCTCTTTCCCCTCTCTTTTTGATAATTTTGACAAACTCTGTGACTCTCTCTGTATCTGTGCCTTTGGCGTTGATGGTGTCCTCGTCAGGTTCTGTAAGAATGTCTTTACTTCTGAGATAACGAACTACATGGGTAACATTCAGTTCCTCAGACAGGTTCTCTAAGGTCATGCCTAACGCCCTTCTTTGTGCCATAGTCATAGCCATCTTGCGTGAGCGGTTATTTCAGAAGCGCACACTCTGGTATTTACTACAAGTTATTAAAGACAAAATGACTTTGCTATAGTTGGATTCATTACAGTACTGAATAGAGCTTTAGTGTGTATGGACATATCCGTAAATCCGTGTGTATGGACATATCAGTATAACAACACTTACTTGTAGAAAGACGATATCCATAACCACTATGGTTAATTACATTTAATGAGCATCAGTATTGCCCTCCGAATATGCTAGAAATTCAAATATTGGTTACGCGTGTTTTGTTAAGCATTTTACTATCATCATGTAGCATCTGCCTTGTCGGAGGGCATTACTTTCAGTAATTTCAATAATACTACTTCATATATGAATATGATTTCGATGACGCGAACCTCGTAGAAGCTACTTTTCAAAACGTTTGGCAATTTCTATCACTCTAAAGTCGAGCCTTTATACGGATGACCTGTATTATGGAGTTGGCTTTTATTTTACATATGTGACCAAATTTTACTTTAATCGGTACCTCTAACGCATGCTAACAGTTGCAACCACTTGGCTATCCCAAAATTAGTATGTCTTTCAGTTTTGATATCTAAATCAGAAACGTTTGATATCAATTATATGATCTTTGATCTCCACCATAACTACTAGAAGGCTATTCAGTATGCAATAAGAGTCACACCAACTTTAACGATGGGATTCATCATAGCCATAGTAAGTGGGTATGTGAGTAAACTTTTTTAATCTAAAGTCAGCAGAAAAAGAGCAGAGGGAATGGGAATAAGAGCAGGAGGAAGGGGGGAAAGATAATATCATATTAAAACAAAATTATAATTATTATCATATGCCTAATATAATGCCATATTGCATAGATGTTTCAATATTAAGGTCTTGTATCTGAACATTAGAACTTGAGATGTTTAGTCAGATATTAAGCTATTCATTTGTTTATATGGTTAACATCTAGATATTTGTACCAGTTTAAATTGATTCATCGTATCTTCACCAAGCTCAGATCTTGAAATATTAAGTTCTCGTATCTGAATTTGCAGAATATCATAACTGGTAGATATGAAGATCTCGTAGGCCTATTTCAATTTATATCAGAATACGATAATTCTCAGACATTTTAATATTAACTTCCTTTTCCTTAATATCTTAATTTTCTGAATATTAGAACCAAATCCTGACAATGATTTTTATTTTCTGAATAATAACCGCCAATGCAGTTTTACGAAATATGGTGGGGGTAAGAACTATGATATGGGTCATCTGTCCAAGGTGGCGGCTCTGTAAAACCAGAACTATGAATTAAAGGGCAAACCATATAAATGGATATATTCTTATAGAAACTTGCGGCGTCTCCAGACGCCCTTGGACAATCGTAGCATTTACTAACTTCTTTTTTCCGGACTCGTGCAATGCTTACTTCTATTTCAGTAATCAGTAAATAATCACATAATAAAGTCGTTAACAATGGCAAGACTTAAATTTTTCCTACACAAATGTTTTTTAAATGATGGAAGTGATATCACCATTCAACATCTTAGCCTTGATCGAAACAAAGGGCATAGGAAAGGTAGAAATCGTAACAGAGGGTAGAGTATGTGTGGTGTCACAAAAGTTCATAGCATTTAAAGCGTTACTAAACCTCATTTTCTTACCCTTGAAAAGAGTGACAAGGAGTTGGCTTTGTCCCCTCACACTACTAAAGCTGGCTATGCACTTGTGGTGAAGAGCCATCGATTTAAGTACATTTAGTCATTGGCCAACAACAAAAAATTGTATTATCGCTCAAAATGCCAAACATTTTCAAACTTTCATCCTCACATAGTGTATGAAAATAAGAAGTACTAGGTAAATTTCAGAGTAATCCCCATTTCTGCAATTACTTTGTGCTTTCAAAATCGTTATGAAAGACAAGCACTGCCTGAAAATGCTACCCTCTTCACACACTTCCATCTAACACTAAGTAGTGCACACAATCGGAAATAACGTTCTATACGCCTTTGAGTATATACCCGTAACTATAATGTAGAAACTGGAATTTTTCTTTGTTTACTTTTCGAAACCTTCCTCTGCCAGTCACTGAAGTCGCGGTCATAGAAAAGCAAAGTCGGTCTCGAAGTCGACGTACACCCCCATTGAATTATAGTGAATATGCAAGCATGTCAACAGAGTTCTTTGAGCAGCCACTATTTAAGCTAACGTACTCTTTAGCAGTATATTATCAACTTAAAAAAGGACCAACCATGATATAACAATCATATTTTAATACGTTAAACTTATCTTATGCCGGATAATTTGTTATTTGAGAATGTATGTTATTTTAGAATTCTAACATTTATCGTAAATGTAGTGAATAAAGCTTCGCAAATAGTGGAAATAACCCGCTTGAAGAAGGTTTCACTTATATTAAGCTTCTGTCGTGGCACAAATTAATGTAAGTTGCTAGGTGACAATATAGCCTAGATCGAAGTACTGGTTGACTTTTCTTATAAAGTATCATGTGTAGCATTTTGTTCCCCATTCTGGGAGTCATGATACACACCTAACTTTGATCGCACAGTCCGATTCGCGGTGTCAGGGGGCTGGGGTTGAGAGCGGATCAGTCGTTGGTTGTTTGGTTTTTCGTGTCCAGGTACTTTCTTGGGTGAATTTTCTAAAAAGTATCATTATGTTCCCCGTGATACTCACATGACGATGATCATACAGTCACAGTCTCGATACAAGGGGACTGGGTTGAGAGCGGATCAGTCGGTTCGTACTTTTTCGTGCCTAGGTTCTTTCCTGGGTGACATTTCTTACAAAGTAGCTAATGTGTATCATTATGTTCCCCTTATATGGAATCTTAATACACACCAGACGATGATTACTCAATCACATTCTCGATACAAGTAGGCTGGGTTTGAGGGCGGATCAGAAAGCAGATGCAAAGAAGTTAGAATTCTAATTAGACATACAGTTTTCATGTGATATATCTCTAACTTGAAATATTATTGAATACAGTGTTAATAGAGAAGTGGTATATTTAAATTCCAACGAAAGAAATATTTAAATATATTAAAGCAAAGTCGAGATAGACCTATTTAATTCATATGAATATATCCTTATTTTAAGAAAAATGCATCTTTATCAAATTTAACGAATCAATATATGAATATGGAGGCCAAGCTTGAATCTAATCTTACAAGGGTATTGGAACAAGCTAGTAGTTCCTTTCCAAGTTGTATGATCGTCTGATACAAGCACTTAACGAAAACCTGCTAAAATGATCAAGGTACACGTTCCATAACAACCTATGCGTTATAGTGATGAGAGTATGTGACCTTATAATCATTGTGTGTTGGTGACCCGCACTCGTTGTCCCCGGCTGGTTGCTAAAATTCCTCGACTGAAACATTTTTGGCTGGATGCCCCCCCCCCTCCCCTCATATATGAATATTTATGATTGTGCATATAATTATACCACAATATGCCGCATATAACAATATCTTTTAAACTCATTAACGGTACGGTACTAGCGTACACAGTAACATAATCATCTTCTATTTTCATTTTTTACTGTAAGGAAATATTGTTACTATAATATCTTACGAAATTGATCAAAAGTTGTAATGTTCTTGCAGTCGTGGCTTATCTGATGTCCAGATCACATATTTTACATCGAAGAAAATATCAATTACCATGGAACTCTAGCCTCTGAAGAAGATCCTGCTAGGATCGAACGTCAGGCCAACTTACTTTACACATTCTCTCACACAGGCTCTTTAGTGGATAAGCAGTTTGCTAACAGCTTTGTTTATTTTTATTTAGGTCAAGTTGTAATAAGTTTAAATATATAGTGGTTGGTTATCCACCAAGCGTTTCATAACCGTTTCTCCTGTTTCATCAATATTTGAACATATTCACACCAAAGTTGAATTCTGAACTAATAGATGACTTATTGTTTTGTGAAATGAAAACATCCTTTATGATGTCACGTTAATAAGTTTCATAGCAGCTCTTTTCTGACGTAGTGTTATTCCTTCTGTAGTGTTTTAGTGGTGAAATGTTTAAAAGGTTCACACGGATCTATGCTTAATTGAACGTACATGAGGGGGTTAACTGCAGTAAACCCCGCATATTTATTGAAAATTGTACTAATGGCCCTGTGATTGTTTAAGTATATATTCCTGCTATGGAGGATTGTCTTGTAAACCATTCAAAGGTTGATATGGTGACATCTTCGGTGATTAATGTACATACGACGTATTCAAAACCGCACATTGAATAAACAGGAAACAAGTTTTTTAGATTGACTCTTTGGTAGTTAAACTGGGTTCTTTTATTTTCCTGATAAACCATAAGTTAGCTTTTAAAATTGCAATTATAGAAAACTTTGTGTTCAACTACAATCATTCTACTTAGCCAGTTAAACCTTATGTTTAATGAAATTATTTTACGTTGAACCAGAATCTTTCCTTTTCGATGTAAATGTGATAGATGGTTATAATATGTTTGGCTCAGTTCAGATTATTTTATTAAAAAATAAAGAAAGCGTAGCCATGTTCACAGATTTCTTTTTAAATTTCCAGTGAAATATATAATAACAAACATTAAATGAAAGATTTCCGATTCAAATTCAAAGTGACATCTTTGCACTATTTGAAACGAGTTGCAACCCTGGTGTCCGTGATTTTATTAATGACGTGTCTGGTACAGAGCTTTGTAAGATTACTGTCTTATGTACGCTAGCAACTTACCGGTACGATGATCATCCAGAGTAGAATTTAAGTCTAGAATCCTGAATCTTTTAAATTACAGACGAAAATCACGAAAGAAGAACATACGAAAACGGGAATAAAAAACATTCAACTGACCAGATGGCGTCTTGCAGATCATGTGACGTTCAAATATACAAACCTGGATGATAAATAGATATCAATAGGAATCAGTCTGTAGTCATAACTGGTTTCAAAGTTCCTTTTTTTTTAGTTTACACAATCAAATACTTTATTTGATAATACAACAATGCATATCTAATATATATGACTAGATATATTCTGTCATATCAGCTGTTCATATAACTTGCTGCATACATGTACGTTGCCATAAAGTGGATCTATTAACGCGCAAAGATGTTTCGACTTATGTTATCCTATGCACGTTATATGCCTGTGAATCACCCGAACTATTTAAGTCGTTGGTGAGACTAAGAGGCCATGGTTAACTATAATATCTTGACAATTATACTCGATTTTCTCAATAATAAACTAACTGGTTCTTTATTATGAAATAAAAGACAAGAGCCAAGAAATTTAAAAAAATGAACAAAGGAAGAAACTTGGGGCTAAAGGGGAACTAGAATCAACGACATCATAGAATACAAAGGGTTAAGTGGACCAGTCCAGTTCTAGCCTCCATAACTGTTGTATTATTCTCTTTAATGAACAGGATTTTAATGAAGGGAGGAACTGCAGTATTTTAAATATTTTCAAAAGTACTCAAACCCTGCCAAGACACACATAATAGACAATGTAATGTGTCAAATATGGAAATAATTAGGGTAGCAGAGCAACGCAAAGTGAAAAATGGACATGATGGACCATTTTTTTGACTTCTCTGGCATGTTTAGAGGCAATAATGAGCACTTTTATTGTAATTTCAAGTGAAATGCGTGAAGGATAGCTTCGAAATATTCAAATTTGTCTTTGCATCGTGTGATATCAAGCGGACCAGGTATGGGGGAATTCACTCTCCGAATCCGTGCCTCGTACCAGGTACCAATCTGCGGTTTTCCCATAACATAAACTTGCCGAGGGTGACTTGTTTGATCCATGTCTCAGGTAAATATTATCAGCGACTATATCAAATCTGCTTGTCGCTGATTGGATAATCTTGTTTGGCTGACTAGTGAATAACCTACTCACCATATCTTCTCCTCTCATATTAAGTAATAAAGAAATATTTACACAATGACAACAACAAGTTTTGTAAACTTTGTTCTGCCAATTACTTTTGAACAACACTCACCAGGGTATTGGACCAGTCCGCTTACATGACGCTCCTGAGGAGGGTGGTTTTATAGACCAATTGATAACGTAAGATTAATATTCATTCAATATTTACATAATCGTCAGAGGTCCCATGACATATTATATAAAATTGAAGGCGCCTCGTAAAGATTGTTTGTCGGATCGTTCAATTTTATTAGAAGAGAGCAAAAGTAAAAATAGCAAAGCGTTACTTCTAGTAAAATAGTAAATCAATAATACACATAGTCACCCAACGATGATCAAAATGTCACAGTCTCGATGCAAGCGGACTAGGGTTGAGAGCAGATCAGTCATTTGGTTTTTGGTTTTTCTTCGTGCCCATTTTCTTTCCTTGGTGGCTTTTCTATAAAAAAAACGAAAGCAATCGCTTCTCGGCCTTTTGGATAAGATCATATGTAGAATCTGTTTCTAAGGGAAATTTGCCCAATTTGGCCAAAAAATTAAATGTGAACCCTCGCATTATTTGACTTATACTTTATTTCTTACGGTTTATAGTAGTATATTACTTTTTGTGTTTCATTTTATCACGTGACAATACATGCTGTGTATACCCTGCTTCAAGGATGCGCCGAACTTAGCATGTATATTGATATGACTTAGAAAAGAACCAATCATGAAACAGCAATCGATTTCTAGAACCAACGACATCAGAGAATACAAAAGGGTTTAATGGGACCAGTTCCGTTCCAGCTGTACATGAGACAACTGCTGTTAAGAATTTCGATCCGAATGTGCAAATGTTCAGAAGAGTTATGTGATTGTTTTAGTATGTATTCTTTCCATGAAGGTTATTATGGTAAACATTTCAAATGTTGATACGGTTACATCTACGGTGATAAATGTACATTAGACGTATTCAATTACTATGAGGGGTTGACTGGTAAACCACTCATATGATTACCGGGGGGGGGGGGAAAGCCTTTCATATTGACTCTATGGTTGTTAAATTTAGTTTTTTTTTCGTCGTAAACCAATAGCTAGCTTTTAAAATTGCAATTATAGAAAATGTTGTGTTCAAACTACAATCATTCTACTACGTCAGTTCAACCTTATTTTAACAAAATTCTTTTACGTTGATCCAGAATCTTTCATTTTTCAATGCAAATTTGATAGATTGTTACATTGTGTTGGCCAAATTAAAGTTTTTTATTAAATAAAGAAAGAATGCGAAGCCATGATCACAGAAAAAGAAATGTCAATTTCCAGTGAAAATATGAACATACATTAAACTAAGATACTCCAATTCAAATTCAAAGTGACATCTTTGCATTATTTGAAACGAGTTTGAAACCCTGGTGTCCGTTATTTTAGTAATGACGTGTCTGGTATATAAGTACGGAGCTTTATGTTATTACTGTCACATGAACGTTACTTAACAGTACTACCATCACTTGGTGGGTTTCTCATCCAGAGTAGAATTTAAGTCTAAAATCCTTCAATCCTTTAAATAAAAGACGAAAATCACGAATGAAGAACATATTAAAACGGGAATGAAAAGCAATAGACAAGATGGCGTCTTACAGATCATGTGACGTTCTATTATACGAACCTGGACGCAAAACAGATATCGCTAGGAATCAGTCTATACTGGTTTCAAAGTTCAAGTTGTTTAGTCTACACAATCAAATACTTTATTTGACAATATAATGCATACCTGAAATATATGTCTTAACTAAATATTACCAGCGACCTTGTCAAGTCTACTTGTCGCTGATTGGTTAATCTTGTTTGGCTGACTAGTGAATAACCTACTCACCATATCTTCTCCTCTTATATTAAGTAATAAAGAAATATTTACACAATGACAACAACAAGTTTTGTAAACTTTGTTCTTTCATTTACTTATGAACAACACTCACCAGGGTATTGGACCAGTCTGCTTACATGACGCTCCTGAGGAGGGTGGTTTTATAGACCAATTGAAAACGTAAGAATAAAATTCATTCAATATTTACATAATCGTCAGAAGTCCCATGACAAAGTATATCAAATTGAGGGCGCCTAGTAAATTGTTAAAGGCATGATAGTGTTTGTCGGATCGTTCAATTTTATTAGAAGAGAGTAAAAGTAAAAATAACAAAGCGTTACTTCTAGTAAAATAGTAAATCAGTGATACACACCCAACGATGACCACAATGTCACAGTCTCGATGCAAGCGGACTGTGGTTGAGAGCTCATCAGTCATTTCGCGTTTGTTTTTTCTTCGTGCCCATTTTCTTTCCTGGGTGACTTTTCTAAAAGTGTATCATCATGTTCCCCTTCTAGGGCAACTGCGATACACACCTGACAATGTTCACAAAGACACAGTCTCGATGCAATGGTACTGGAGTTGAGAGCGACTCAGTCGTTTGGTTGTTTGGTTTTTTCGTGTCCAGGTACTTTATTGGATGACTTTACATCAAAAACGCTTTTCGGTCTTTTGGCTATGATCATGTGTACAATCTATTTCTACGGGAATCTGTCCAATTTGGCCAAAAAAAATTAATTTTACTTGTTTCTCCCGGTTTATAGTAGTAAGTTATTTTTGTGCTTCATTTTATCACGTGACGATAAATGCTCAGTATACCTCACATAAATGAAAATTTAAAAAAAAATACTTCTAGTATAGTACTTATCAGTATTAGAGCCACCAGTGTTGTAAATCGAACAAACACAGTAATGTATATAACTCAAGCGTTTCATCGAACAAATTGACTTCAAATTGATTTCTAATACACCCGATCACTTGTTATCGATGAAGTATGTGGTGTGTTGCCGGATTTTGTCACGGTCTTGGTACTACGGGCGAAGGTCATTAATTAAGTTTCGTAACTCATCGGGAAGCGATTAGAGGGATGGGGCGTAGGGTTGTGGGCGCGCGTTTTCATGCAGATGGGAACACTGTCAAGAAGTGATGGGTGCGTCATGTTCCCCGACGACTCGGTCGAGTTCGAGACCAGTTGGTTTCATAGCACCATTTAAGGCGTTCATACACACACACGCGTTATGATAGGCCATATATAGTATATATATATATATATATCTACATTAGTGAGAGGAAAAATGGAAACGGCAAAAATGGAGTTGTCGGTGTAAGGGGTAGAGTGGGGCGCACACCCTCTCCGTAATCCTCGATTCGTCACTGGCTACCCTGTGTATATAATAGGGATCAGCGCTTCCTCTTCTCTTCCCGGTGTCTTGGCGTTTATCTTCTACTCCCTCCTTTTCTCCTTTTCCTCTCTTTCTTCTTTTTCTTTCCCGTCCCTTCCTCTCCTTCCTTTTCCCCCTCTTTTTCCCCCTTTTCTTCTTTTTTTTTCTCTCCTCGTTTTCTTACCCGGGGGGCGCG